>VUQR01010487.1:0-27121 GCA_015108515.1 Hemichromis elongatus | reverse complement strand
GGGCAGCCGACAGAGCCCGAACACTCGTCGGGCTGGGGCAGTTTCTAGTCTTCATAGCACCATACCCCATGCCTTGATAGCTCAGGGGCTAGTAGCAACAGCTTCTCATGGGATTTTAACCCCATTAACAAGCACCAGAGCTGGGGCCGCACCTATTGCTGTTTCAGCTGGCCCCATAATAAGCGACAGTGGCAGAAGACAGGCTGTGTCCCTGGGTATGGGAGCTAGCACTTCTACTCTGGTGGGCATAGATCCGGCAGTGTGGAGGAACAATGAAGTAATAACTGAACTAAATGAGGTGGCTCGTAGTAGGGTGGAAGGCTGGCCCAACCGTCCCAAAGCAGTTCGGGATGTGCTGGTAGCTCTCAGCAGCTGTGTCCCCTTCAATGTGCGCTTCAGGAAAGACCATAATCTGATGGGGCGTGTTCTGGCCTTCGATGCTAGCGCTACTCCAGAGTTTGAGCTGAAGGTGTTTGTGGAGTATCCCTCTGGCTCTGGAATGATCTACTCAGGAGTTCCAGATCTGGTCAGGCAGATGTTCCGTGACTCTGCCAAAGATGCTGGTAAGGCAGTGAACTCTGGGCTGCGCTACGTGGAATATGAGAAGCGGCAAGGCACTGGAGACTGGCGTGGGCTGTCTGAGTTGTTGCATGATGGTGTGCGTATGTTTAAAGAGCCTCCAATCCCAGAGGTTCTGCCACAGCCAGATCCAGTGCTGTCTTTGGCAGCTCCTGGTCGCCCTGGACCAGCCAAGGGCACAACCAGGCGCCGAAAGGCTTCTCCAGGCTCTGAGAACGGAGAGAGTGAGGGAAGGGCCGAACACCCTGTGAGGGAGCCCTGGCCCCGGGGCACCTACTCAGGCATGGAACCTCTTCCTGGCATGGTCGTACCTCAAGAGGGCCCACCTCGTCTACACAACCAGCCTTCACCAATCTCAGCACTTATGGGAGTGGCAGATGGCCTGAGCTCCAGTCACATGGCCAGAGAGAGCCCCAGCATGTCCACAGCCCACTCCTCCTCAGTTGGGCGCCCCACGAGCAGCAGCAGCCCCTCGACTCCCTCCACCTCAGTCTCCCAGGCAGCTGTAGGGCAGGGTCTGAGCACTGGAGGACAAAGTAACAACACAAACACTGGGGAGTCTACAAGCAGCACCCCAGGCACCCTGCTTTGCTGCACCCTCTGCAGAGAGCGCCTGGAGGACACTCACTTTGTCCAGTGTCCCTCAGTCCCACACCACAAGTTCTGTTTCCCTTGCACCCGAGGGTTCATCCGCAGCCAAGGTCAAGGAGGAGAGGTGTACTGCCCCAGCGGAGAGCGCTGCCCGCTGGCCGGATCCACTGTGCCTTGGGCCTTCATGCAGGGTGAGATCCAAACCATCCTAGCTGGAGAAGGAGATGTGACGGTAAAGAAGGAGAATGACCCTTGACCCTCCATCCTTTTGGCAGTGAATGGTGAGAAAAATGTGAGAGGAGCAGACCTCTTTGTTTTATAGCAGAATTTTATCAGTGAGTGTTAAAGCAACTATCAAAAGCAGTTTTTAAAAAAATGGCAGACAAGTGCAGGCTTATGGTTTCACATCTGCTTTTATTAAATACAATAACTGCAGCCTCAAATTTTTTAACAAATGATAGTTTAGAACACAGATGTGGTGTGTGTGTGTGCGCGCGCGCGCATGTGTGGTCTTATGTTTCTTCAAGACAATGCTAAGAAATTAAAATAACTTTAGTTGTAGACATCAACTAAGGTGCTCATATGTCTTTGCCAGAGCTCAGACAGAATCCAAAGTGGCCGTCACGACGTGATGGTATAATACATGACTAAAACTTTGAAGTCTGGCACCTTCTAGCATCTAAAGACAACTTGTCAGAAGTCAGTGTTAGAGTGGTATGTTAGAAAACCTGATCTCTCGTTGGGGATTTCATGTAATCCCAGACTGACTCCGTGATGCTGAGAGCAGGGCTCTGTGGGGGCACGACTTTGTGTTTCTTAAAAATTCATCTACGTGAGCCTTGTAGTGTTTTTAGGCTCCTTGTTTTCTTTTAGAATGAATTTGAGATCGACAGATATCTTCTTGATGTTACTGTGTGTGGAGTATATTTTTGAATGTGGAGTACCTGTATGTCTAAAATGCATCTCAATATCAGGTCTGAGCTGTGGGACAAAGAATCCCTGTGTCACTCTGCTGTTTGAGATTCTTACATGGCTTTTTTCTTTTTCCACAGTGGATTAAAACACAGTGAAAGCACTTACCTATAATCTCAAGCAGAGGTCCACTTGGGCTGTAGTTCATCATGTGTGCCTCCAAGAGCTGAATAACTCTGAAGCCCAGGAGGACCACTACACAAAGACCGGTAACTCGAGACAAGACTCACTCACGAGAGGAGGGAGACCGTCAGCTCATCATGACTGGGCTCAGCCGCTGCATCGTGACCGAATCAAGTCTCGATCCAATCTCTCCCCATTCTTTAAAAAAAACAAAACAAAAAAAATCTATATTTATTTTTTTTTTCCTAGTGTGGTAGAGGCCTCATTTCAAAAAGCCCAGGATTGAAAGCACACACTTTTTTTGTTTTTGTTTGTTTGATGTTTTGTTTTTTCCCCCTAACAATGACAATCTGATCTTTTTTTTTGTCCTTTTTTTTGCATCCTGTCTGACATTGATGCAGGATACTTTTTACATGGTTTGACAGAATGATGCAATTCTTCAAAAACACAAAAACGAATGTTCCAAAAAACCATTAAAACCATTGGGTCCTTAAAGCCAAGGGGAGAAAAATGTAAACCTACAATACATCACTTGTTATTCTCTTTATATCGTGTGTCAAAAATGTGAATTTTCTTTCAATATGGCTATGTAATTTCTATTTTTGATACAATACAAATTTCTATGTATTTGTTTATAGTGATGAGAAGACCAAAGATGGCTTCATGCTCAATGTAATTTTATTGTATTGTAGCTGTGTATGCTGTATTCACTGATAACCCTGGCATCAGTCACTAATTAGTTCTTCTATCATACAAGCTTGTTTTGTCTATTTACTTTTTGAATTCTATGTATGGTAAAATTATTAGCATCACAATCTTCAATGGTTAACCCACATACTCATGTGATCTTAACAGGTCAATTCTACAATAAATGACAATGTAGTTAAAACTTAGTCACTTTGCTGCTGTTCTACTAATCACCATTTGAAGCCTCAGTTGTGCATTTATATAAAACTTTATTAGATAAATATTTTTGACAGAAAAAAGGAAAATCCCACTCCAGCTCCTCAGGTATAATTACAATCTTTCCGTATTAGCAGGTTTGTAAACACACTGAACAACAATGTTTATTTACATGCACTTAAGCGACCCGGCTGCAGTAGTATGAACAGCCTGAGGGGGTACTATGAATGAAATTCAACACACCCTGGCTTTTGGGTACCACAAAAGTGGCCTGTTTCCTCTGCTTCAGGCTCAGTGGGCGCACACAGAAAAGAGGTGTTTTATGGACCCTATGATTGTTTCTCCCCTACAAAATGATTTCTGAGTGACAGCCGTTAACAGCTGATAACAATTGGTTGTTTTGAAATCTATAGAATTTAAAAATATGAAAGTAAACTAAACCACTGTTGGCAATTCAGTTCATAGATGCGGTAAATATTTTCATTTGAACTTTTATTTGCCAAGTATTTCAGCAGTGAAAGGGAGACTTGGCAGATTAGACTGCATATACCCACCCTCCCTACTCCCCATTTTTCCTGAACCTCCAAATTAATACATGTGCATTCCCATGACAATGGAATGCATCATTGAGTGAGTAAGTTACAACAACTTGCATATACAAAACAAGCAATTGCTTCCAACCCGTTTTAAATTGAAACTCAAAACATACCACGTTGATTGAGCCAGGTAAAAAAAAGCCATTTATGTCACACAAAACGGAGTTTAAGCTCAACATAGCTAAACCATTACCTCCACTTCACAGAACACCCTGCTGGTTACTTCCGAATTTATGTAATTAAAAGTTGGTCTGTTACTGTTGAAAGTGGGGGAGCTGATATTAATTTCGAGATGTGCGCGTGTGAGTCACCGGTAAATAACAGCATGAGCAGAGTGAAAACCAATATAAGTAATGTCATGTAAGCTTCTTGGCACTGATAAAAATTTGCATTTGTGTCCATGAGAATAAATCAATAAACTCGTAAGAGTTAGTGTCAAACTGTGCAAAGAAGATCAGAAATATGTGTACTCATGGCGGGATCCTCTAATCTGTTACACTGTTGAGAGCAACCAGGATTCTCACTTTCATGAATAAGTCACTTTTACTGGAAATGCTGACTGCAGCCTTTGCTCCTTACGTGCATGTGAATGTGCAACATTTCATAGTGATCAGCCATACAGGATATAAAATGCTTGATGAAACAATTAATATTGTAAACAACACAAGCAAACCCACAAAGCTTTAACTAACATCAAACCCATCATACTTTTACAAAGACAGTGGTATAAACCTATATTCATTTACATGTGGTTACTCGTTTCATTCATACAAATGAAGAAAAGCATGCCAGTGCTTCAGATGGGACAGCCGCCGTCTCCCAGGGCCTCCTGAGCCACCTTCAGGGTCTCTCGCTTCACACACTTCCAGTAGCCAGAGAGGCCGTTTTGAGGCTGCACCTGAGGGCGGGACACATCGCATCAATAGAATGGGGAGACGAGCATTAACGGGCAGCCTGGGAGTGATATGTAAAATATCTATTCCTATTAAAGAATTTGTATTTCTGCTGTGATCAAAGTCAAATGATGACAGTTGTTTCTATTAAAAAATAGTATGCGTAATTCCAAGGACACCAATTAGGATGTAAAAACATCAAGACGTTGAGCAGTGTACCCACTACTTTAGTTCACTTTGTGTTTGGTTTGGTGACTAAGGGAAATGGGAAATGTTAAATGAACTGGTTCTTAAATAGAGCTTTTCTACTATTCCGGATTACTCAAAGCGCTCTACACAACATGCCACATTCACCCATTCACTCTATGCTTTTTTTTTTTTTTTTAAAAGTGCTTACTAATTACCATTCCCACACATTCAAACTCCAATGGATGCATCAGAGAGCAACTTGGGGTTAATATCTTGCCTAAGGACATATGGCATGCAGACTGGAGGAGCCAGAGATCGAACCACCAACCGTCCAATCAGACCTGATCTACCTCCTGAGCTACAGCCACCCCAATAAAATGAATGTATTCGTTATATGAGTTGAATGAGATGAGTTGACCTAGGCTGAGAAGAGCTGGAATGTTCCATCGTCACCTCGGCTGTCTGTACAAGTGAAACCAAAATATTTTGAAAGCAGATGTTGCCATCCTGTGCCGTTACTGTACTTAAGCGCCATTTCATTACCTTATTTAGTAAGATAATACCCAGCGTAGCAAAATTTTAAAAAATGAACAACTGAAAGACACCCTCAGAGGCGTGGACCTTGACAACCAAACGCTAACAGTCCAGTCTAATTTGTTCATGTGGCCTTTTTTAAATAAAGTTGTGTAAAAAAAGAGAAAATAAATAAATGAGTTCTTTTAAACTTAGTGATAGACAAAGTTGCATGTGGAGGACATGAGTCAATGGTGTGCCTTATTGTATATCACACTGAAGTACACAAACACTAAGGTTAGAGGTGCCCTGTAGTCCATTGACAAGTCTCCTAAATCTGTACTTACACATCAGGCTTTTACAGTTTTATACTTAACACATGGAGGTGAGAGAGGCATTCACCTCACTTAAACACAGACAGAAAACATAGTCTAAGAACATGGGGAGTGTACCTTTAGACCTCGCAGTACTCGATCATTCATCACACCAATGAACTCCTTGTAGCTCAGGCAGTTGTCTCCATCCATGTCGAAAAGTTTAAACACAGTGTCCAACACGTTCTCGGACAGTTCATTGCCCGTGGCAATCTTCACAGCTCGCTTGAACTGGGCTGTAGGGAGAAGAAAAAAAAACTCTATGCCTGGAAGAAAACTACAGACGATCTAACCAACAGAGAAACCGTACCCATGCCCACAGGACGGTTGGCTTCTGTGACCATCTTCATTGAGAAGGCAAAATCCTCCAGGTTGTTGGTGAACAGGCAGAAAGCTTTGAACTCATCAAATGTGATACTCTGCAAAAGAACACATGACAGCTGACTTTTGGGCCACGATAAATCTTATTCTGACAGCACCGAGTAGAGGAAGAGTCCTTGTACCTCACCCGCGGGAATCTTCTTCTTCATGTTTTCACAGTAGACTTCATTGTCTTCTTCGTTGGTGTAGTGCAGCAGCCATTTTGCAAAGTCTTCCCTCCGCATGGTGCCCATGCCTTTGGAAAACTGCTGAAACTCCATCTCCTGGACTTCAGCCTGTAGGTCCTCCATGAACCTGAACAACAGAGACTAATTTACACAAAATCTCATCCTTTGAGACCCACCAGGGTGCTCCTGCTGAGGGTTGCCAGAGACACAGCTGAAGACCAAACACTGAAGTCTACCATTTTTATATTCAAATGAGAGGAAAGTTGTTTGTTTTTTTTAAGTACAGAAAAAGGTGCAATTATATAAAAAGTAACAATGGAGTGATGAAGTAAAGACAAATTCAGCACAGTGAAGTCATGTGGTATACTCAGCCTCAACACATGAAATAGAGCCACATATAGTTAGGTAATCAAAACTGCTACATCCTTATTCCAATAGGGATTGGCTGGCCTGTCACAGCACTTTACTGGTTACTCAAAGCACAGACTACAGTGGAAAAACAGTGGAGTGGTGAAGTAAAGACAAACTGAAAAGGTGAACAGCAAAAACCTGACAAAATAAACAGATTTATATCAGCACATCAGTGACTTAGTAGCTCATCTGGCTCTGAATCACAATTCACAGGTCACTGTAATGTGTGAAGTATAGACTTCTTTGTCATTTGGTTGGCAGTATTGTATAAATAACAATGATATTCTGGTACCTGAGTTAGACAGAAGTAACATGACAATATGCCAGAAAGGTCACAAACACACTTTCCTAATATGGGAGTCAACCATCTGGACCATTACCACTGTGATGACATCAGCTCAGTGGCCAAGAAGATACAAGTGGTATGCCAGTAATACGGCAAGCTTTCACATCATCTGCTAAGTCACACAGCGGTTCCCAACCCCCGGGCCATGGACCGGTAACCGGGCCGTGAGAGTTGAGGCTCGGGTGTGAAATTTATGGTTTTCAGGGTTTTTATAGTTAACTCGGTTAACACCTTAAAGGCAAGTCCGTGAAAACACTGTCTGACATTAAACTGGTCTGTGGGGCAAAAAAGGTTGGGTCCGCTGATTTAACACATGCAAGATTTATCACCATGAAGAATCTTAATAAGTGGAAGAGGAATCTAGAGTCTTCTGTTAACCACTTTCCAGTATTCCACTGAATATTGTTCAGAAGTTAGAATTTGGTGAATTTAGGTAGTATACATTATGGCTGTACTATGAAAATCAAAATGACCCATGAGGTAATCACTGTGAGCGTGTGTCACTAAAATGTGATCAAAGCTACCGGAGAAGCAGAAATTCTTATGAACTGCAAATAGATGGAAAGATGACAAATATCTTGCTACAGTGAGAGCTCATCATTCCTTCGGCTGAATGTGCTAAAAAGTGGGAAGAAAGAAAGTGTGCTCCTGAAACACGTGGAAAACTTCAGTTTTTTTAAAAGAAAGCAGTTCAAACCTAATATGATCTCTGCTGTTCTTTTCCTTGTCTTTGCCAAACGTGTTCAGACAGTATTTCTACATGCAAAGGATTTAGTGTCTACATCCCTTATAGATCAGATTAAAATATTCCCAATGTCTGAGATTTCAAAAAAGAGAGACGTATCCATCCAGCGTTGTAAAATCTTTATACAGAGCTGCTAATTATGAAAGAAATGTCACATGCTCTGTAGTACTGATGCGATTATTAGGAGGTATCCCTACCGGCAGAAGTCCTTATACTGCAACTTGTTGTCCCCTTTCTTCCCAAAGAAGTAGGCCTGTAGTGTCGTGTTCACACCTTCTCCTTCTTCTGTGGTTTTCTGTGTAACATGCAGACAGTGTTCAACAACATCATGTGTGTTACAATTCAAACTGAAGTGTTAGAAATGACATCATAATACAAAAAAAACATGCTAATATTTCAAGTAGAACTGGAGGTGTGTCAAAAAGAATCATCTGATTTCAAAGTGCTTAAATTCCACAGCTGTTGGTAAAAATGGAAGCACGTACTGTGGGAAAGAGTATCACATGGTTTTACTGACTCCTGACGTGCTTGAAAATGCATGGGACGTGCTTGAATATCAAATGGACATATGTCGTACACGGTGGAACGGTGGTTAGCACTATTGTCTCACAGCAACAAGGTCCTGAGTTCAATTCCAAGGTTCTTTCTGTGTGGAGTTTGCATGGTGTCCCGGTGTTTGTGTGGGTTCTCCCCGGCTTCCTCCCGCCGTCCCAATCCATGCAGTTAGTGGGGTTAGGTTAACTGGAAATACTAAATTGCCCATTGGAGTAAATGTCTGTCTCTGTCTATGTGTTAGCCCTGCAACAGACTGGCGACCTGTCCAGGGTGTATCCTGCCCTAAGACGGCCGGGATAGGCTCCAGATAAGTAGAAGCGAATGGATGGATGCATATGCCGTGCATCCAGAGGGAAACACATTGAGTGAAAATTATGTAAAACTGTAAATTCAGCCATGTATGTGTCCACTACTATACAGAAAACAGATGAAGTCTTTCTGATCCTCCATCAGTGTTATCAGCCTGTATGTTTTCAACTACACCAATCATCCAATGAGTACTCACCTCAGTAGTATCTATAGGGACGCGCAGTTTACTTTTTCCCATGATGTTCTTGAGCTTCAGCAACAAAAAAGAGAAATGAATATAATTTAAATTAACCAGTTAATCAAAATAACTAGTTGAATTGAAAATGTTTGGACATCCACGTGTGAACAACAACCCCCCATTAGCAAAAAGACAATACAACAAACAAACAAAGAAAAAACAAGTTTGAAAAGGGGTTTCTCTTTAACTGTCACAAAACAAGTCAAAACAAATATAAAGCTATGTTCACCTATCAAGTTAGAGCTGTAACTTTCATGTAATCACATGGTAGAAACCAGAGCAGATGACAATCCATGCACTTCTACTTTTGACTGGATGCCTTTGGCTTGTTCACCAAGTCAGGACATGAAAATATAACAAGGTGAAGGATGTGCCAACATGCAGTCTAAGCCTAAAGCCCAAGTCTAAAACCATTCTAAGCCTAAGCGCTACACAAATCTTCACTTTTCTGTTGAATAAGTAAAAGAAAAACAAAAAAAAAAATCTCAAGTGACTTTAAACAAACCCACTAAACTCAAGCAGCAACAGATAAAACAGACTCGAGCAGCTACAGCTCTCCCTCACCTTCACGTGGTGCCTTGGTTCATACTTACAACTGCAGGAGTTGTAGCACATGAGGCAGCGTTAAAAGTGGCGACAGTTTGAAATGAAGTGCACACAGACATTTAAAACAAATATTTCTGTATGATAAGTCCTCCATGAATTTACTGCTTCATTATGATCTGGTATAATCTACTGCTGCTTTTGTTGTCAACCCATCCAAACACTTCACAGCTCTTACCTTCAAAAACTCCTTTTTGTCCACATGCTCGTTGCCATCAATGTCGAGCATTTTGAACGCTATATCAAATCCAGTGCGCGGCTCTGCAATACCAATGTAGGTCAGTTATGTAGACAAAGAATATCAGAAATGATGTTGACATTCTGATACCAGAAATGATAACCAGAATGGAGCAGACCACTGAGCACAACATCTCCTGCAGGAGCTTGGACTGTTGGAGAGACTTACTGGTCAGAATGGACAGCAGGAACAGATAATCTGTGTAGGATATCAAACCTGTGAGAGACAAAATGCACTGTGCTGCATTTCAGACAACCAACAGGGACGCACACACACAATGACGCAGAGGATTATCCTTAAACATAAAAAGGTGGATTGTTGATGTTTAGCTCATATTAATGATGTCACGTGTACCAGGTCAGCTGACAGGTTAAAGTGGACCTTCATTTTCTTTATTTTTTGCAAGGAAAATGGGAAATAGGCCATGTACTGAACGTGCAAACAAGCAAATGTAATGCAATGTAACCTACTTCTGATTGGATCACTACCAAACTCATCCCACCTTTCTACACAATCAATTCTGATTGGATCTCGTCTCCCCAGAACATTTACATCTCGTTTTTAATAGTGTCACTGTCCAAAGAATAACTTTGAAAGACCTCCATAAAAAGACGGGGGCATTACGCAGTCCCCTTTGAGAACTTACCTTTGTCATCCAAGTTTCTGAAGAGATCATTACCAGCACGAGCTTTAGAGGCAGCCACCAGCATACCGTTCACATCCTGCCAGGATAAAACAAACTATTAGCTTAACGAAACGGCTGAGGTCTGCATGTGCAGGTTACACACCGCCAGGACGTAAATGTACCTTTTCGGTTAAAACTCTCCTTTGCAGCCTCCCTGCAAAAACCAGAGAAGACGTGTTAATAACAGAACAACAAAAAATTATTCAATAACAGGCATGAGGGCAAGCAGCACATGTGAAGTTGTTCCATGCACACAACAGACTACTCTGTTTTGCTTTGTGGGAACATGGAGGTTCCACTTCCCTCTCTCTTTTTTCAAACAACCAGTCAGAACAGCACTCAGTCTTCCTCATACTGCTGCACTGCCACACTGATCTGAAATGCTTGGGAGGTGTGTCTGCCTTAGGTTACATACAGACGGTCCAGTCCAGCCTTACTGACACATCAAAGCACTGTGCACCATAAGCCACACTCACCCATTCCCATGCGCGCACACACACACACACACACACATCAGTTGAACACGTTATGCATGAGCAGTGTGGGTTTCACTATATTTGCATTAGAAAAATTCACTGTGAGGAAGGGAAGGAGCTGGGGATCAAACCACAGACGGTCCAGTTTCTTGTGGTGATACACAATAAGTCTCCAAAATAACTGCACTGTTCTTTGACATGCATGATACATACGTATTACACAAATCAAACCAGGAGTGTCACTAGTTACTTGCTGAATATTTGTGTCGTGCAATTTTTAAAAACACAACACAAAACAAAACAGGGGGTTCGGTCCAATCCAGACGAGTGTTCTGGTCTCTTGTTGACACCAGATTGTGAGCGCTGAATATGGAATGAATAAATATGATTTTTTTTTTTTTTATTTCTACTGGGGATGAAAAAGTATTTAGCTAAGGGAAATCTACCCTTCGACTTGGCAAATCACAGCCTGTTTAAAAGAACAGGGATGTAGGTTATGGGAGGCTTCATGCTGTTTGACACGATGTATGCTGTATGTGCTGCTTACGATCATCTTTCTCCAGTATCACAGAGCGCAGGAAGTCTCTGGGGGTCATGTAGGGCTCCTCTTCATGGACGACTGAGGCAAACTGGACGAAACGGACTTTCCTGGCAGACATCTGAGGAGCTGCATCTTCCTGCAACAGCACAAGCAGCATAAACACCAATGTAAACTACAGAACACAAGTTCGACGGCACCTCCCTTTTACGTTTAATGTACAGCTGAGTGGTTTGTTAGAATTTTACTTTGTGCATCTGACTTATTAGATGATATTTCATAAATTCACTGTGTATATGCACGATTAGTTTAAGTGAGCACCGCTAGGGGGCAGTAATCGACACTATGAATTTGGACGTCCTTTTTGTAAATATTCAACATTATTGTAATTTGTAATTAAAAAAACATCGTACTGTAAATGAACACAGACAGGCATATGAACGGTACTATCCGTTTGCGGTGAATTGTGACGACAGAAACTTTACGACGAGTCCACTTACATTTTCTTCCTTAGCATAAACGGTGTAGGGCAGAGTCCTGTTGTTTACATGATACCGGTAATAACAGACAACCCCGGTGCCAATTACAGAGGCCACAATCCCGCGACCGACAGTGCGGTACTGTGCGAAGGTTTTCAGGGATCGAGGGCTCCTCAAGACACCCCTCAAGAGAGCGGCAACTTTCCCCCAGCTGGCCATTTTCAGGAAGCTAACTCACTAGCTGGCTAAACTGCAGCGTTGCTCGTCTTAGCAAAGCGAGGCCACGCCCCCTCTCCCGCGGTGATAGGTAAGGAATCGATGACGTGAAGCGTGATTACTTATTATAGAGTTCACGTTTTTAGAAGAACACTTTTGAGAAAATATATACTAATTGTAATGTAAAAGACACTTCCAAGACTCTTTAGAGAACTGTGGTCACACATAGAAAAACTAGCTTTTGTGTAACATTTTTAAAAAGTCAGATAAACAACCTTAAAAATCTTGAAATATCCTTTATTGATTTCCTTTAAAAAATAACTGAATATGCATTTTTATTTTAAAAGTAAAGAAAAATAACCAAAGCTATAACATCTCTCCATTTCTGGGGCCTCAGGTCCTTTCAAATCATATAAACCCATACAGGGCCATGACTTAAGATTAATGTAGGGCTCTTTCAGCAGATGTATTTGAAACCAACTCTTGACATCGTTATACCACACAGAGGAACTGTCCAACAACCATTTTTGTTAGCTAGCAACAGCATACAATAAAGAAGAGAGCCCAGTGACAGATAAATAGATTTTGTATTTCCAGCAAGTCGTCCCTCAGTATTAATGTGTGTCCAAGAACTGAAGGCTGCCAGTCACAGGCTGAGAATGCTGCTCCTCCTACAGCAGACTCTACCACTCAGGTACAGACCAAAGAGGAAGAAGTGGAGCAAAGGTCAAGATCCATTTCATTTAACCACTCCTCATTCCTAACCTAGAATGTCACAGAGGGCACGTTCTCTGGTGAAACTACACTACCTGATACAATGTGTGTTGAATCATTACTGTAGTCTTGTTCTGGTTTAAAATATACTTGCAATATAATAATATATAAGAGAAAATACGCATTGTTTCAGTGCAATTTATCAAAACAGAGTCGATGTGTATCAGGTGTCTTAGAACAAGAAGAGCAATCATCAAATCTGTGTCAGAGTTCCAGAAAAGATTATCGGGAACCTACGAATGCACCATGAAGATCTATAAAAACCGTGTTCACACCTACAGAGGGAGGGAAAAAAGACAATAGCAAAATGAAGGGATGAACAGATTTTATGAGACAAAACCACATTTCATATTTTCACAGATACATACTGGTAGCTCAGATCAAGAACAAATTCAAATGTACATCCTTCAAATATACATCGAATTGTGCAGATTTTGTGCCGCACCGTATACATGGATGTTTTTAGAACAGCTCCTGCATCACTGCTGCTCTTTCTCACTGTGCACAGGGCTGCACTTGAGTGCCAAAAAATGCACAAACCTTTATTTTTACTCACATCAATTATTCATATCTGTCCATTTTGTGATGCACCGTATGTCGCTTGGATAGGAGAACTTTAGTTGGTTGCTCTAAGAAAAAGCCAAGAATACAGTACACATTTTTGTTGTTGGTACACTGGTTACTGTGTGAACACAGGAGATGTAAAGCATTCGGTTAACTTCTCAATATGGATACAGTCTGGAGCCCTTCAGCAACGATTCCTTCTTGCAGCAAAGTGTCAGTATGAAGGCTCCTGCAGCTCTTTCCCAGGAGGAGCGCAATACACTCAAAGACTAACCCTATGTTTAATAAAGGTTTCAGCCATGTTTACGTAATCCATAAATACTTTATTGTATGTTACTGTTATATGCAAATTACAACCACCACATTTGTTACACAACCTTAGAAGGCTTCAGCATGGAGAATATGAAGTTGTTACTGCTGCTGCTACCTTGTGATGATAATGCTCTGGCTTTTCAGCTCAACTCTGAGAAGAAAGACGGTACTGAACCACTCATTTATCTTGTATTTGAAATCAGTGTGTGGTGTCTGTGGGTGTGTGCGGCTATGCATGTGTCCACATCAATTCCACGTCAAGTTTTGCATCAGCAAGTTTGGAGGTTTATTTAATGTCATAGCAGCAAGTTTTAATGTAAGGTAACAAAGACATACACACATGTAAGACCATCAATCAATGAAGGAAACAGATTTTTGCACATTTTTTTTCTCTTCAGTCACGTTTATGCTGCCTATTTAGTTCGTTGACTGCTGTAACATAGTGGAAAATACCCCCCCTCCCCCTATGTATTTCATAAAAGTAATGGGAAGCAAACATTTCAAATGCACATGGTAAGGCAGGCCAAGTATCTGCCATGAATCAGAACAATCACAGCCACATGAAAATACTCTAGCATCTAATTAGATGACTGAAAATATGTATTGCGACGGCCGACGAGTGTCAGGTCAAACAAAACACTATTCATGATTAAAGGAGCAACTGTTTCCCGCTGTTCTGGCAGATTTAATGACATGGCACTTATGTAAAAGCAAACAGTGTGTGACAAATAATAATAATAAAAAAAAAAGAACATTCACATTGTAGCACAGCTTCTCTGTTCGCAATCTTGTAATGTGAAAGTGGACTTTTGGTGTTTTCGGAAAGGAAGACTGTTAAGAAGTCATTTGACACAACTGAAAAAGTGCAACTCGACAGCATGGAAAAAGATTTGTGCTGCGAGTTATTCTCACAGCACAAATTTCAGGAGATTCTCAGTTTCTCAATAGCTCCAAAATAAGCACTGTTTGGACCTACGTGTGTAAAAATAAATGACATATATGACAAACAAGCACTATTTTATAAAACAAAATAATCACTGTGATGACAAAATACCTTTATTCCCTGAGCAGCAGGTAGTGAACTGCCCAGGCTGGTTGATCCTGTTGTGTGTGTAGTCCATAAACTGGGCACACCTCCCACGGTAACACTGGCTACACAATCAGCTGTTTTTACATGGGGCAACTCTTCAATCTGATATGAATAAATATATGCGTATAAAAATACAACAAGCACACCTACAGCACACCTGTTGCTCTTCCCCGTTAAAACATATTTAATACATCTAGATACTGGTGTACTTGTATATACACTGTGATAATTAATAGTGACTCCTAATTTGCATAATTTGTACTTAAATGTAATAAACATTAATATATTTGAGTGATGACTGCTTTTATTTGTGGATTAATACAAATGTTTTAATTTTTACCGATTCAGAGTATGGTTTTATTAGAGCACAGGTTTTATTGGTATACATACAAAGATAGGTCTATACAGTTCATGACTTACATGTAACTTGTCTCTGACGAATAGATTCCAATTGGTTTAAAGGTCAAATGAAGGACAAAGCGTACTGAGAGGTTTCATCTCTCACACACCTGCTCAGGTTTTGACATTATTGGGAGGGGGATACCTGAAATCAGTACATTCTGTGGAAAAGAAATAGCAGTGATACAGTACAAACAGCAGCAGGGCCATTTGGCTTCTTCCTCTCATGCTTACTGTAGAGAGAACACAACTCTGCCTGTTCAAACATCCCTCTGGATTTTGAGAAGTCGACTATGACAGCAAATACAACCCACCCACCCGCTCACGTTAGGTTATTGCAATTTCAGTGCTGCCCGATTTATGCCAAGAACATAGAAATAAAGGCAAGTTTAACAGGTGCACTAAGACTATTTCATGCAATGTTCTGAATTGTTGTCATGTATACAAAGGCATCGTCTCAGGCTTAGTGTTACTTTGAGCATTGCCACTTTGAACATGCCTTGGGGTGATGGATCAGAATTTGAAGGGATGCTCTTCTCTGGACACGGATCGTTACGGATAAATCATAACGAGAATCAGAAGAAGTGAAAAAAAAGAAGTGTGGAAATGACACCAGTGAAGTCAGTTGGTAACACAAGCATTCCGTTATATTAAGATGAGTCAAAGCTAGCCATGTGTTGGGATTAAATGTCACTATGATTAGTATACAGATGTGTCAAGTGTTTAAGGTGCACAACTGCCTGGAGTAAGCTTACGTGGATGTGACAAAAAAATGACAAAATTTACAGCTGCTTCTTACATTACTTCTTATTTGCTTTCCCCCGTTTCTCTCACCGACAAAGAGGAAACATAAAAAAGTATATTGCTTCAAAAACATTTTTCTTTTTTTACTGTTGAGAAACATTTCATTCGCCACTTCTCAGGTTTGTCTAGATAGACAGAGCATTACATTATCAGTCAAAGATACATAAACAAAGATGCCGTGAATCCAAGAGATTAAACGATCAACAATAGGAAGTGACAGTGACTAATTCTTGGGACCATTTGTTGGAGTCTGTCTGCCTGTTTGTCCACATGGCCGGCCTCCTATCTACCAGCAGGTGGCCCACCGCAAGCACTGATGTATTTCCTGGGTGAAGGGGGAGAGGCTGAGAGATTAGTCTGTCACAGTTACAATAGTCAATCAAATGACCGTGGCCTCAGTGTGTTCCAGCTGTGTGACCGAGGACCTGCAAACCTAACTGCACATGCTCTCCATCCATCCCTGCCTCCTATGCTGTTTGTCAGTGAGTAGCGGTAAAACAAAAAAAGGGCTTCTCATTTGCTCTTTCCAGACGTGCTGGAGCCCCCTGCCCCACCCTCCAGCTTGTCAGCAATTTCAGATGTGTCTAACTTCTCAGAGCCGTCGCCTTTCTCTGACCTCTCCTTTTCAGACCTCTCCTCGCCCTCTACAAGCTCGGACCTCTCTGACCTGGCATCTGCATCGCCCTCTGACTTCTCCTTCCTCTCAGAGTGGTCAGGATCCATAGATGAGGTGCCTGGCTTATCCCACTTGGCCATGGCCTCGTGCTCAGCTATACAGGTGGTGATATTGGAAGTCCATGCCTTTAGGTCCTCCTACAGAGACCAGGATCAGACAGAGAGCTTATATAAGGAGTCTGCTCGTCATATGATGCTTTTTTCTCTTTGCATTTGATTCATGTTGTGGTTTGGGCTTTACACATCTCATGTTCACGCATCCAAATCTGTGCCTGAAGCAGATATATACAAACCACCCAGCTGAAACACTACATTTCCTTTTTTTTTTTGAATAAAGAGATTTCAGGTAGGATACAACCTAATTGAATTTGCCTCTGAGAGAAGGTCGCACCTCTTCTTATTACATCAGTGGTCTGGGGCTTTGTGCCGCATCTCATTCACATAAACCGAACCTATCAATCACTAAGTGGATAAAGTTCAAACTATAAAGACAAAACCAACAGTAGAAGAAGTATTTAGGTCCATGTAAAATGAAGTATTTTCATATCATTTACTTAGAATCACGTTTGATCTAAGGAGCTGCGAGATGATTAATGTGACCCAAATTACTCAATAAAAGTTACAGGGTCATCTGTGTTTTGAAGAGGTGTAAAACTACTGAGTTTATAAGAGAATGCCTAATCTAAAATCTAACACAAATTTGATGAAAGGTCATGCACAATATTTGTGATATATATATAATAACAGAGAATATTACCTCATCTGAAAAGTGAAAGTTTTCACAGAACGAATTGCCATCCTATGAAAAACTAGACCTCATGATGTGTAGAACACCCGAGCAGCTGTAACTGGAGGTAATCATCAACAGTTTGATTTGATCATTCTCTGTCAGTGTTGTTGAGGATTTTTTCCTGCTGCACCTGGGATCATTGTTCTGTTGCATGACCCAATTTGAGTCAAGCTTTAGTGGTTGGTTACATGAACTAATATTTGACTCTAGAACATTTTGGTGTACGACTCAAACTCAAACTGCCCGTATCCCAAAACTGCAAAACAACTTCGAATGGTTTGGAAATGGCTTCAGAATGGCTTCTGATGGGCACCAATAATTATTTCACTAAGATCATGTCTGATGTCTTTTCTTTTTGTGTTAACATGTACTTGAATGGTCCAGACAGTCAAGTAGTGCGTGTGCTAAAGGGTGTAACTCTTGCACTGTGTACTGTGCATTAATTAGATGGAGGAGTTATACAAGGAGATGGCCACAGGCAGGAATGATTTCCTGTGTCGTTCAGGAAATCGTGCTCCTCCATTCTGTCCTTGTGTGATTTAAGTAAGTCAAACTTTTAATATTATATTCAAGTAGTGAAAATGTGTTGTATACAAATTAAATCTGCGAAATTCCATCAAAAAACCAAAACCAACATTTCTGTTATCTTAAATCTTCTGTCCCCTCTTGTTCTAAGTCAGTAGTAACATCCCATAAGAAGTTCACATTGGGTATGAATGTTATGGTAATTTTGGGCTTGATTTGAATAAACTGCAACCAGAATGACTATACAGCATATATCTTCAGTGACTTTAAAAACAACAACTAGGTTCACAAATGACCAATTTTCTCTGATGAGAAAATCTAAAAATACATACACACACCCCTGCTTGGTTAAATATCCCCTAGCAAGCTCCAGTCCAAGCAGATGGACTTATAGCTATACAGATAGCTATCATCAAGCTTCCTACAGAACCGTGGCTGGACATTTGACAACGCTAGTCAGATTTGGTATAGTTCATTCAAACTAGTTGGTTTTCTGGCCCTACTTTTAAGCACAGTCCATAAATTTTCACCACCACCACCATGCATGACAGATAGTACAGTGCTTTTAGAGCTGACCTAAGGACTCACCATCCCTCCTCAAAACATACCTGTTGTCACTGTGGCCAAAGCGCCATCATTGTCTTGTCTGACCATAAAACTTGTCTGCACAAGGAATTTGGCTTGTCTAATGGGGCAGCTGAAAATTTCAGTTGAGTTTGAAGATGCTGATTTTGGAGCAGCGGCTTATTTCCTGTTTGGAACCTATTCAATTCAATTCAATTCAATTTTATTTATATAGCGCCAGATCACAACAACAGTCGCCTCAAGGTGCTTTATATTGTACAATAGTACATACAGAGAAAACCCAACAATCATATGACCCCTTATGAGCAAGCAGCACTTTGGTGACAGAGGGAAGGAAAAACTCCCTTTTAACAGGGAGGGGCGGGGCCATCTGGTTGTCACTACTGGACTGAGAGGGCCCAGTGGTGACACATCTGAATAACTGATGATCTTGGAATGTGTTGTTGTTTAGAAATGACTTTAAGAGACCTTTCCAGCTTGTATGAATCTTCAATGGTCATTTTTAGCTATTTACCATGTTCCTTTGACTTTCCCTTTGTGTGATGCCAAACTAATCCTTTTTATGCTGGTAAAGAGAAACTACCAACCAGTCATCTTCACTAATGAGAGGTTAAAAGTTCCTATCAACACCACTTATTAAAAGATTTAAAGTGAAACTTATACGAATGATTTTGACAATTTCGAAAATAAAAATCCAAATGAATTCAAACCTGTCATTAAAGACATATGCTGTATAACTGCTCCACTCTGAAAAAAGAACAAGTCAAAGAAACAATTAAAAGCCCAGAATTACCATGCCATTAATTCCCAGGGTAAGCGTATGTAAATTTCTGGCCACAACTTTATAAAGTATTTACCTGAAAAAGGATCAGTGATTTCCTAAAACAGCTTGGCAGTGTATTTTTAAACAGAGTAAATATTTGATTTGTTTGGCAAATCAACTATTTCACTGCAGGCAACTGCAAATGACAAATAAAGGCTTCGTTCATTCACTACTTTAAATGTTTTCGAGTCTGGGAGCAGGGCGACCTATGCAGATACAGTAAAATCAGTGCCCATGTTTAAGGTAATGTTCAAGACATTGAAGCAAGAAGCCTGCCGGTGCAACGGTGTACATTACTACTTAAATCAAAAGTGTTTTTTGCAGAACTAGGAGGAAATACATTTATTGATGATTTTGGTCTTTTCAAGAGTTTGATAATGTACTGATCAGACTGCTCCATGTCTTTAAGTTCTAACATATTAACACCAGTAATGTAATTGATTTTACCAAGTTACAGTTGTATCTTACCTCATCTTTTGCATGAAATACGAAGTTGCTTCCATCGTTCACTCTGTTGCACAGAAAATCAACAGGGACTTGTCAGTTCTTATGCATTTCCATGTATTTTATAGCCACATGGTTAATCAATAATTTAAAATCTTCTAATAATAGTATATAGGCAATAAACTTTTGTTTTAACCATAAAGACATTTTACATTTTTAAATATAAACTCAGTAAAACCACAGTTTAAAATCACAGTTACTGCCAATATAATTTGCCATAATAATATGAATAATTCTTACTGAAGGATGAAGACATTTTTCTTCTTCTTGTATCCCATCGTCGGATCAAATGAGCAGTTACTAAGGTCAACAGGAGGCTCTCCGTTGTATGTTGTGTTGTGGTTCCTGGCATCCTTATAGAAGGTCAGCTTTCCCTCTTTCAGCACACAATATACATTCACCCAGGACTTGCTGGAAAATCACAATGAGACATCACACAGATTTTAATAGACTGATGTGTCTGATGCATTTCTGCATCTCATAAGTTGTACCACTTCAGTTATCTTTGTTTCAAACAATACACATTTACATTTTAGAATAACTAATAAAAATCAATGAAAATTTGCAATCAATCTGTCAAGCTCTCTGTTTTTCCGAATCAAATATGTTGTTGAAAGTACAGAACCCAACAACAGAATTCACAGAACTTTGAGAACCCTTCAAACAGAGGAAAACAGAAACAGGCTTCTCACTTCTCGCTGACACACAATGATTTTGGTGGTGGAAATGAGAGTTGTTACTGGAAAAGTAGTTCCAAAAGTTGGCTGTATCTGACCAACGTCTGGAGATAAACCACTCGAATTAAAAATGACAATCTACAAATAAATCCACTCTCCTCGTTTAGGAGGCAAAAATATTTACCTGTTCAAACACAAATGAACCTAACTATGCTGTCGCTCTGGGTCTGTATCACACATACAGTGTGACTGACAAGGACTGAAAGCTTAACCTCCAGAAAGGACAGCAGATACTACACTGTGCATATGCTCACTTTGAGTGAAGCTTATTTTTTAATGCAACACAAATCAAGCTGATCATGAGTTGCTCCATGAACCCATTTAGAAGCTACTTCACTTCACTGTATCCTACATTAGAGCAAATACATGAAATGTTTACTCATTCTTTATTATTGGTCTGTGGAATCCTGTTATGAAACCTTGACTTGTGCAAGCCTGTTACCACCTCAGGTTTTTGAAAACAGAGTGATAGCTGCATCCGACTGAGGTCAGTGTAATAAATTAATCATATCTTCAATGAAGACAATCAACTAACCCTGGTCAAAGATGTGATGAAAGTGAGCATAAAGGTTTTTCTGTCAGGTTTCTAGACAACCCTCCTTCTTTTTGCAAACACAAAAGTAATACCCCGCTGACTTAAACCATAAGCTATTTGACCTGGTTTACATAGTTTTCATATTTTACAAATCTTTGATCAGACCTTTGATTAGATAATTGTTAATCCTGGGGTGGCGCTTGGCTTTCGTTCATGACAGATTTACAGTACCTGTTTGGACTTCTCTGCTGAGCTTCAAGGTCAGAGCTGGTGGCCTTTTTCCGGTAGAGGGAACCTTCGTTGTGGGCAGTGTGTGAAGGCGGCTGGGGTGTTGTTGGGGCTCCAGTCGCCGGGGCTGAGCGAGATCGTCGTGTCTCCTCAGGCTCTTTTGGACGGGGCCTTCTCCTTGGTTTGGGACGGTCTCGGGCACGAGGACGTCCATCAAAACGGGTCACAGGTGCTGAGAGGCTGCTAGGAGGTCGATAAGGCTCTCCTCGTGCCTGAAACCCCCGATAACAAAGGATAGAATATTGCATTCACACATGATTCAAAATAATCCGGGGCCACAACACTGTGGCACGCAGTATGTAAACTGACTCACATGTGCTGCCTCTCTCTCCTGAACCTGCTCTACAATCTCTGCCATGGTATTTCTCTTCTCCCTGGAGGCACAACAGACATGAGTCACCCACACAGCAAAGACAATCGTTATGTAACCTAACAAATGATAAAGATCATGCTGGACAGTGCCAATTGGGCAAACTGTAAAGAAACCGTTGGTTCACATACCCCGAGCGTTTGTCAGAGGCCTCCTTAGCAGAGCCCTCCAGGTCACTCGAGTCCTGCCTCTGCAGCCTCTGCTTGCCGCTCCCCTCCTGTTCGCTAGATGACTGCCTCTCCAGGCGCCTCCGGTAACGCTCCTGCCGCACAATAAGCGGCAGCTCGTTCAGCCTCGCTTGAATTTCCTGTTCGCTGGAGGTCTGCCTCCCCAGCTTGTACTCCCTTTCTCTCCTCAGATGGTCCATCTGAGGGTCAGAGCGACTGCCACGGGGATCTCTCTGGAGGCGGCCGTGGAGGAGCTCCAGCCCCGACTCTGGCCCCATCATGTCTGCCATTGGAATGTCGCCAAACTGTTCACGTTGCACTCTGCTGGCTTCGAGGAGAGGGTTTACAGCCTTGTGGATGTGGTTGATTCTAGGCTGCATGAAGTCAGCTTTCAGGTGCTGCCATGCATATGCCATTTTAGGGTCCATGATGCCACCACTCTGTGCCAGATATCCAGAACTGCCCAGGCTTCCACTGCTGTAATGATTTTGTGCCAGATAGCCTGAGCTACCCAATCCGGCAGCGCTCTGATAATTCTGTGCCAGGTATCCAGAACTCCCCATATTAGACTGCTGTGCCAAAAACCCAGAGCTTCCCATATTGGGCTGTTGTGCCAAATATCCAGAGCTCCCCATGTTGGACGGTTGTGCCAAATATCCCGAACTCCCTAAATTTGGCTGCTGTCCCAAATATCCGGAAGTCCCTATGTTTTGCGGTTGCGCCAGATATCCAGAACTGCCCATATTCTGCTGAGACAGAAAGCCTGGGCTTCCCATACCTCCACTGCCTGGCTGCTGAGCTAGGTTACCTGAACTTCCTAACCTGCCACTGCCCAGATGATTCTGCATCCCACCCATGCTCCCAGTAGTATGTCCAAAGTACCCAGAGCTTTCTACGCTACAAGGTGTTTGATGGTTCAAACCAAGATAGGTGGAGGTGTCTGCTCCACCACTCTGAGAGGTCAGTGCTGAGAAACCAGAGTCACTCCCACCTCCGGCTGCCGGGTGGTTCATCCCAAAGTAAGAAGTACCTATCAACTTCCCACTGCCCTGATCCAGTCCGTGGTAGCCTGATCCATTTATAACTGGACTATAGCTGGCCAGTGCTGAAGACAGTCTCTGGCTTGCAGAGGTGGCACCCAGATCCAAACTGGGCTGCAAGGGTTTGGGTTCTATTTGGGCCTGTACCGTCTGCCTTAGGAAAGAAGAGGTAGCACTGGTTGAGGGAATACTGGGAGTCAGGCAAGATAATGGGAACATCCTTCGGCTGGAGAGTGGGGTCCTTTTCTCTTCCTCTTTTTTCTTCTCAGCCTATAGAGAGAGTTAGCTATATAACTAATAGCACCACATAAACTTGATTAAAACCATATTTTATGTGATGGTTCCAAAAAATGCAGCTAGTAAAGCTAGTGATTCATTTCAACCATATGCCAGACAAAACAGTAAGCAATGTAGCGTGGAAGGCAGACTGGGTGCAGTGGGATTAGGGTGCACCACATGCACTTAATGTCACGAGACAAGTTAAAGCCTGTGATGATGCAAACTCATGGTATGCGCCCATGCCTGCTAAGCAAATACAACACCCAGTCACTTTTTTTATTTTTCAAACTGTGACTCCGACAAACTGATTAATCATTTATCTACAATCAAGCTTACAGCAGAAAGCTGGCGGAGGGAGCTGAAGCGTTCTTTCCAGGTTACAGCAGCCTTGCGGAAGGCCTCGTGGCGAAGGATGAGCTGCTCAACCTCGTCAGTTTGGGCTTGGGCTACTCCTCCCTCTTGATGCCTGGTAGCGATCAGCGGCTCCTTGGCCTTTAGCCAGGCTTCTGCTTTTACCGTCTCCTGGGCAAACTGGAATTTTTCTTGCTCTGGAGGTGACAGAAGACATCCATGCTGTTACCAACTCACTGCGTGCTTAATGTATACTCAGTGGAATCTGCTTTTTACACGTATTATGTGGGAATTTTTTATCATTTATACTACAGCTTGGATTTCAGTCTTTTTGGTTAAGCTGTGTTGAGAGTGAATTTGCAGTGTCAGCTCAACTAGAAGAGAACAGTAAGAGTCATACATGATTCATGATATATTAAATGCACACAGCAGAATGAAAGGGAAAAACATTTATAGTTTAGGCCCATTTAACATTTAACAGAGTGTTTTGTTAAGAACCGCTTTTGCTCTTAAGTATTCGTCTATTAAGTATTCTATTTTACTCACTGCGCTGCAGCCTTTCCTGGTGTTTGTCCCATTTTTCAACAAGATCCTTCTGCTTAGTCAGAAGAGTGTCCAACTTCTCTTTGATCTGTGACGACAGGTAGGTTGGTTTCATGGCAACATATTACTACATAAAGTAAGTGTATGATTTTTATGTATTGTCATATTAACAGTGTGAATATTTTATTTTTGTCGGACCTCTTCTGAAGCAGGGTTGCCAGCAGCAATCAGGATCTTGCCGAGATCTGCACACTGCTGTATGGTCTTGCTGCGGCCATCTATTTTGGCTTTCAGCTCCTGGTGTTGTCTCATCATCCCCTCCAGAGCTGTCAAATCCCTGAGGAACACAGATCAGTTTATTCTAGTTACATTAACCCCCTCACTAAATATTTTTAAAGGAATCCTGACAGTTCTAGTTTTTAACAGTTGTTTAACTGCCTGTGCAAAAACATTCCTACCCTGCACCAGACACTCTCTATGGACTGAGTGAAAAATTTAGGTGTCAAAGTTAATATGAAAAAGCCACAGACTGCATGAAGAAGAAGAAAAAGACAGCTGGAAGACAAGGAGCACATGAGCACATCTTATAGCCAGAGATAAAAACAAAAAACATTTTTAAGGGACAGTGCCAAAAAAAGGATGCTGTGGATCAAAAGTAGATGTTTTTAATTGCAGCTTGTTGTAGAGGCATAAAAGTTTTTAGCTGCATCAAAATACATCACATGTGCATGTTTTGCCATCTTTGTGGGTCCCATAGTGCTGTATGTTCATGCATATGCTGATATGTGGACATTTGCTGGACGATTTCAGGCCAAATATGAAAATGCTGCAAGTTGCACAGTGGTACAGGTTGGGAACCTGACAAATAACGGCAGTGATTAGAGTGTCAACCTGAGAAGAAAACCCAATAAAAAAACCCAAAACAAGCTGTGCAGCAGATGTCACATGAAATTAGATCAAAGCAGCACAGAGGACAATATTAACATTTTGTCTTCAATGACCATATAAGGCCACATAAACTTTAACTCAATACAGACAGAAATGCACTGTGATACATCTTTTGCAAACTGTAATAAAGAAGAGCCATACCTTAACAAGCATACGCTACCTTACCTTGGCTCATCCCATCCAATCTGCCCCATGATTCCTTCCATCCACATTAGGTTTTCACGCACCACTGAGAAGAACTGGACCTTATCAGTTACTGAAGTCACTTGGACACGACTGGCCTCACAAGAGCTCAGCAGCTCCTTCCATGCATCCATCACTTCCTGTTCTTTGACCATAATAGCCTCAGCCTTCTCACCAGCGTAGATGGTCCTCAGCTGGGCAGCATTCTCCTGCAGCTGCCTCACCTGCATAAAGACATGTGTCAGTCTGTTTCTTTAATAAAACTTTAGGCTTAGTTTTTAGTCTAAGTTAGCTTTTTCTATAATTTGTTTCGTGACAAAAATTTTTTTTTGTGGGTATATCACTTGCCTGTGCGACTAGAAGTTGAAGGGCATGCTCAAAAGAGTGCATGAGTCTCTGCAGGGTGGCTGGATTGGTAATGTTGGCTTGGCACGCCCTCACCTCTGGCAGCTGCTTCATCTTCCCTGCGATCTGAGCCAAGACCTACAACACAGGACAACGCTGTCATCATGAGTGCTTAAAAATAGAAGCTGCAAATCACGGCCAGACAGTCTACCTGTAATGTTGAGGAAGAACAGGCCACACCTGAGTCACTGTCTGATATCTGATTTGAGCGTACCTCCTTGCAGTCGGTAAAAAACTTGTGCAGCTGGTGTGATGCTGCCAGCATTTGTCTGCGCGTCTCCATCAGCTCCAGCAGGTCAGCCCACGACTCATTCAGCCCGTCTTTCCACTCAGCGATAGTGGCCGCGTCCGAGTGGCCACAGTCGATCATCTCGTTCACCATTTTGTTCACTTGCTCCATGCGCTGCTGGCCAACACTGTTGGTTTCTGATGCGAACTTGGTGAACCTCTCCTGAAGGACCTGGAGTGCAAATAAACAACACAACGCTACAGAGACTCACACAAACATGAATTATTATTTATTCACATGCAGAAGTAATGTAATCAGTCATATTGTCTGTTTAACACAGCGGAGGATTCTGCAAATACAGAATGCTTTCACCCATCCTGAAAAAATAAGTTCCTCATCAAAAATGTCTCCAATGCACATCATAGGAACATCAAATGTATCCCATCAATGCAAAAGATGTTTATTAAACCACCATTATTCCATTCGGCTACCCGATCGGCGCCAGCTGGGATCCCAAGGCTGGAGCTGAAGCATAACAATCAACTTCTCCCGTGATAACAAACTGTGTTTAGACTCTTTGTTCCTAACGTCTTCGTATGCTTATCTCCAAGGCCAGGTCGGATGGCGGTCTACCCAGTGCTGGAAGTGCGCGTGCGCGAACTAGCATGCTGCCTGAAGGCTGCAGGGCGGGATGCTGTGTCGGACTGGCTACTGTCTCACCCCTCACCAACCCAAATACTGCTTGTTATGTGTTGTATGGTGTCATGTGTCTAAAGTTATGTGCTTTTTTGTGCTGAGGTGTTTTTTTTCTGTTCTCAAACTGTTCTCCCATAAGGAGCTCAGTCTGGGTGGAGTTTTTTCTCCTCCTCTCACCTCATGTTGTGTATTTTCGCTGTTTATTCCTATCAGCCTACCTATCTGACCTGAGTCCCTATGTGATGTCTGTGTATGTTTGGTCGGAAGGTTCCTTTGTAAGTGCGCGTGCGCGGCATGCTGCCTGCTGTAACCATAATTTCCTTCGGGATTAATAAAGTATTTCTTATCTTATCTTATCTTATTAAACAAATCTGCTCAGTGACTC
>VUQR01010483.1:13313-26596 GCA_015108515.1 Hemichromis elongatus | reverse complement strand
CTAAAAACTGCAGGATACCGGCCCTTGAGGCCTGGAGTTCGAAACCCCTGGTCTAGACAAAACAAACCTATGTGAAACATTGGAAGACTTGATTGACAATGTGATACATTCTTAAAAATGTACCAAAAGAAATAGAAACGGATTCTCTCATGAATGTAAATAGAGAGGGTTTGTTGCACCACGCAAAGCGCTGGTTACGCTCACAGTTCTCCTATAGTGCTTTTCTACTCTCAGAGTGCTTTATACAATGGGCCTCATTCACACCAGCACATATCTCTTTGCTGACGTGCTTTCTATCTAACATTCACGCACGTTCATACTCCAATTGACTCACCTGAGAGTAGCTTGTGGTAGTATCTTGCCCAAGGATATTTGGCATACAGACTGGAGTAGCCAAGGACTGAACCACCAGCAGATTAGTGGATAACCTGCTTTACCTCCTGTGCCACCCCACAAAGAAATCTTTAGACAGAATCCCCTGTACCAAAGTTATGCAAAGACAAAATTGTTGCGTGGGATCCCCCTCAAAAACAAAACAAAACATGATCATAAGCATACCACATCTTCTGATAAACATGGTGGAAGCAATGTTATGACAATGAGGAATAAAATCACTTAAACTAAACAAATATAATTTGAAAAAATGTGACTACAAAAAGATGTTCATAAATTACTAAAATATAACCAAAAATAACATTGGAAATACTAATAAACTACAGCTGAAAAGTGAGGTGCAATGTGCAGTGTATTCTGAATGATGCATGTTGTTTGAAAACTCATGACAACCACTTTAATGACAAAACAAAAAGTTGTATAGCCGTCAGCCTTGCTCTCTCCAGCTACCTCTTCCATCTTAAACAGGGAAACATGAGGTGTTCCCATGCCAGCCGAGAGTCCTGGGTCTCCTCTGGGGGCCTCTTCCTGGTAGGACATTCCTGGCCGTAACACCTTACCCAGGAGGCGACAGCCTTAGCGGGTTCTTTTTAATGTTGAGGAGGAGTGGCTGTACTCTGAGGCTCCTCGCCCTATTGCTAAGGGAGAACCCATCCACCCTTTGGAGAAAGTTCATTTCCACCACTTATATCCACAATCTCATTCTAATAGTGATAACAAGAAGTTAGGCCTAGACTAACAGATTTATAGCGTTTCTCAACAGCAAGGCTCCAACTCCATCTGGTGGCAGATGGCTGCATAACAGTTAGGATACAACAATTTACTGCAATTGTGCAATTAAAAATGTAACAATTAGATTAAATAACTAGTACAGTAGTACTCAACCCCCGGACCACGAACAGTCGTTTGGTGCCGGGCTGCCAGAGTTGAGGCGCGGGTGTGTAATTTATGGTTTTCAGGGTTTTTATCATTAACTCTGTTTTCCTGGGTCTTTTCCCATGTTGTAGTTGTGCTTCTTATTTTGAAAGAAATATTTTTGTATTACCATAGCGACCCGAGAGCATTAAGAAACAGAGAGGAAGATGTTACTCTCAGTGTTATTGGTGCATTTCAGGAGGACTCTGCTAATAAAGTTACACAATTACACAGTGAATTTGCATTTATTATTATATTAAAAAAAAATACCACAGTTTTTGTCTTGGTCGTATCAAAGGTTGGAGACCGCTGGACTAGTACATCTAGTACTGACTAGTAACAACAAGAATGATTAGTCAACTAGCCGCAGACTTCCCTGGTTTATACATCACTATCACATTTAATAAGCCTTTGCCCTTACATCCAACTGGTTGTAGCAGGTGACTGCCCAATGCTTTCTGCTCAGATTCAGTCAAATGCTGCAAAATGGATGGGTTAGCTTCACAGTGTAAGGATAATGACCAAAAGGCATACAACAGCTCCCCAAGGACAAAGAAATATTTTTAAGTTTAAGTTAGTCACCTGATCTCAATCCAACAAAGTATTCCTTTTAGTTACTGAAGGAAAAACTCAAGGCAGCAACTGAACTGTTGACTGCAAAACACTTTGACTCAATTATACATACTACATTTAAAGTAATGTTGTTGTGTTTAGAAAATGAGGAAGTGTGACTAAAAAACTCAAACATTAATGCAAAACTTTGGTTAAACCACTTGAATTAAAGCTGATAATCTGCACATTTAAATGTTTGATTTAAAGTTCACACATTACATTTCAGTGCCTTGAGGCAACTGCTGCGTTGTTGTTATATAATTAAAACCGAATATTTATTGACTATGTATAAATACCTATGCTTCTTATTATGTTTGGCAGAGAAAAAAGGTCCTGCAGGAGGAAGCTGTGCTGCTACTGAGGAGTGACAACACTGTATTTGACAAGGCCCTTGTTCTCTGCCAGATGCACAATTTCAAAGAAGGCATCCTCTACCTGTATGAGAAAGGCAAACTGTAAGTGAGCATAAGTTTTCCTAGAATCCTGCTTTTATTCCAAATGCTTAAATTATTTTACTTTGCAAACTCACAAGAATACAATTTTAAAAATAGACTTAACAAATGGGGTATTATTGGAGAAGTTGCCAGAAGTCTTATATTATACTTTGTGTATTTTGGGACGTTGTTGTGTTGGAGGACGAAGCAATGACCAAGATCCAGCTTTGCTGCTGACTGCTTGAGGTTTTCTGTCAGAATCTTTACATATCCTCCTTTCGTAACAATTCCTTCCGCCTTGACAACATTCCCAGTGGCGATTTTCTTGGTATGCAACCTTGCAGTCCATTCCTGTGCAGGGTTCTAGAGACGACAATTCTTTACCTAGCTTAGAAATCAACTAGTGTTATGGTAGTCGTTCTGGGTTTTTCAGACTGATCTTCGAGTAGTTTTTGAGTCTTTGAAATCTTTTCTCCCTACTTCTAATCATTTTGTTGTCCTCTGTAAGTATGGATGTGCTTTACATTTGTATGCAGGTACCAGCAGATTATGCACTACCACATGCAGAATGAGGAGTATGGAAAAGTAGTGGAGGCCTGCAAACGGCACGGGGACCAAGAGTGTTGCCTTTGGGAGCAAGCGCTGGGATACTTTGCCAGAAAGGAAGAGGATTGCAAAACTTACATCAGTGAGGTCCTACATCACATTGATCAAAACAACCTGATGCCTCCATTACTTGGTAAGGATATTTGTATCTTCATGCATTGGTTGTTTAGAATACGATCCACACGTCACCGTGTAGGCTCAGGTTAAAGATCATGTCAGTTGAATGTAATTTGAAAAGGTGTTTGCACTGCATCATATTTTTTTCTTTTGGTGCTGTAGTAGTGCAAACATTAGCCCACAACTCGACAGCCACTCTCTCCGTCATCAAAGACTACCTCATCAACAAATTGCTTAGAGAGAACCAACAGATTGAGGACGATGAACGGAAAATCCGACAGTATCGTGATGAAACAGCTCACCTTCGCTCAGAGATCCAGGAGCTCAAAACAAGGTTGGTCGCATTAAGGATGGGATTTTCTGGAATTTTAACTCTGTCATAGCTAATACAGAAAGTCCATGCCTATGAGTACTTGGAAAGTAACGATTATTAACCCTGCTAAGAGGGATTATTTATCTGCTTTGCTTGGTGTGTATTTGTCTGATTCGTTGTTAGCTTAGGTGAAGGTACAGTCTCAGACTGAAGAAATCTCCACAGTTTCAAAGTCTTACGTGTCAGTCTATACTCCTGAGATGTGGGCCAGCTCACGTGGTCCAGTCAATCTTGAGTCACGGTTCCTCAACCTGCGAACAGTATTTAATTGACCAGACGTGAAGTAATAATAATTTCCAAATAAACAAGAGGGGGGAAGCAAAACCCCAGAGATGCTTGAGTGGCCTCTCACAGCCTTGCCATATCATTTCATTGAGGGCAGTTTAATACACCTGGAGGCTCTTCAACGGCATTCCTTTCACAGTGGGCATAGCATTTCATTCCAGCTATAAGATTTTGACCATATTTGGACCTGGCAGATCAGTTTTTAGGGCACACAAACACAATCTGCAACTTCGACATCTACCAGAGAAAAAAATCATGTTGAAATAATACAGTTTTTACACAATGGGGAAAAAAATCTAGCGCACATAGCAGATGCACACATGCAAGCAGATCGAATTTGACTGCTCTATGAAGAGATTTAAAAATGGCAGCCATGCTAAAAATGTACAAATGTGCATGTGAAACTGGCCTGTAATATCACATCAGCCAAATTTTAGTCATGTAAGGCTTTTATGGACTTTGCTGTCCCTCCACTTTCTTTGATGCTTTTCTACTTCTTTTTTTTTCAATTGCCTCAGAAAGGTATGCTTTTAGCTGCAATGACATACCACTGTTCCCCCTGATTTGTTTTCAGTACTTGTATGCTTTCAAGTGAGTAAAATCAGAAATCCATGTAAATTGGCAAATTCTTTTGACTTCCCGCTGCCCTCAGCTACTGCTTGTTTGTGCTTCTTTCTGCTCTGAGTTTTGATTTCAGTTAAAAAAAAAAAAAGAGGAATATTTGGATCATTCTTTTTATTTACCTTCAAACGTGCTTTGGTTGCTTTCACTGTGTTTTGATATTGTGCATTTGTACTCTGAAATACTGTCATATCAGCTGACGTGGTGTATGATGAAGTGTTATTGGCCTTTCTGTCTCTTATGTGTCTGCTAATTCATTTTAGTTTCATATCTACAAGAAATCGTGTTCCTGAACACTTAAAAACATGTTTATGAGTGTAAGCAGAGGTTTTCACATTGAGATAAATTATTTCAGTATTGATGAAGTCTTTTATTACCGTAACTTTGACAGTAAAACTTTTTTTTTTTACTTGCTATTTTCAGGATCGTTTGACACTCTTTGTCTTTCTCCGACTCTGCTCCTTCTAGAGTGTAGTGTAATGTAGCTTGCATAAAAAGTATTTACCCCCTTCTTGATTTCACTTTGTTTTTGCACATTTGTCACACATGTTCTGAGTGAGTACAAAGATAACCTGAGTAAATACAAAGTACAGTTTTGAAATGATGATTTCTTTAATGAAATCACTACCAGATAGGAAATCATTAATTGACTGTAACCACATGTTTTTGGAAAGATGAGTTCAGTTTCACGAGCCAAACCCAGGCCTAGTTAGTGACAGACCTATTACATTTTCAAAAATCACTTAAATGAAAAACTTACACACAAAAATACAAAACACCTAATGCCCCGATCTAAAGAAATAAGTAAGAAAGTTCCTTGATATCAGTCTGGAAAGGGTTGCAAAGGCATTTGGGATTGAGAAACAGACATGGCAAAAAGGGCATCATTGGGTCCAAGGAGAAAACCACTCCTTGGAACAAAGACTTTGTTGACTGACAAGAGAAAAGTTGAACTATTTGGAAGGTTTCTTTCCTTTACATCTGGTGTAAATCTAATAGAGCATTTCACAAAAAGAACATCATACCTACAGTAAAATGTGGTGGTATGCAACTGCTTTGTTGCAACTGCTGGACGACTTGTTGTAATTAATAGAATCTTGAATTTTGCTCTCTACCCTAAAATTCTGAAGGAGACTATTTGGCTATCAGTTTGTAGCCTAAAGCTGAGGCGGCGTTTATGCAGCAGGACAAAGATTAGAAGCACACATGCAAGCCACCTCAGAATTCCTGGAGGAAAAAAGGTGGTTTTGTAGTAGTCTAGTCATAGTCTGGACAGATTATGTGTGAAAGCCCTCCAGTGTGACTGAATAAAAACGGTTCTCCCAAGATGAGTGGGCCAAAATTCCTCCTTAGCAATTTGAGAGACTGATTGCCTGTTATTACTATTGCTTGTTCCAGCTCCAACTGTCAAGGATAGCACAACTACTTATTCATTTTAGGGGGCACCTACTATTCCATAGGGCCAGGTAGGTTTGGATAGCTACTTTAGCCTGATAAATTAAATATTAATTTAAAATTGCATTTTGTATTTACTTGGGTTATCTTTAATAAAATTAGTTTGACACATGTAAATCTGACAAATATTCAAAAGGTAAGAAATCAGGAAACAGGCAACTACTTTTTCACAGCATAGTAACTATGCCTTTGAATAGTTACTATGTGCAGATTCAGTACTACTAATCAACTTCAGATGTCACAATACAAGGGCAATTTTGCATTCGACAGCCAATTTTCCATTGAGATTATGAAAGTGACTAAAACTGTTAATGCTGACTTTTTGGTAAACCCCTTAAATTAAACGTGAGAGTCTGGACTCCGATCACATCTCGATCGTCAGTCACTTTATCTTATTGTAGTGTACAGCAGCAAAATAACGAAGAATATTGCCACCATCTATTCACTTATGCACCCCACTTTCCTCTTACTTATCTCTTACTGCTCATGTGAACTGTAGAGTTAGAGAAACTGCCAAGTACGACTATAAATCTTAACTTTAATATTTCCACATAGTGCCAAGATATTCCAGAAGACAAAGTGTAACATGTGCAACAGCCCGCTGGACCTGCCATCTGTTCATTTCCTGTGCTGCCACTCCTTCCACCAACACTGCTTTGAAAGCTATGCTGAGAGCGAGGCGGAGTGCCCAACTTGCACTCCAGAAAACCGTAAAGTCATGGACATGCTGCGTGCCCAGGACCAAAAACGCGACTTGCACGATCACTTCAACCGACAGGTAACAATAAGTTGTACACTAAAAGCCGAAGTACATGTTCATTTAACTTGTGTCTGTCATTATAATTTGTACAGAGTCTGCTTTAATATTGTCTAAGAACCTGGTTTTGTTATTTAAAAAGCTTATATTTGAAACACTACAGGAATAAAATACAAAACATCTTATAAAAATACAAGTTTTCTTTTGTCTTTGCTCTGGTTTACAGTTACGCAGCTCTAATGATGGATTCTCTGTGGTAGCTGACTATTTTGGCCGGGGAGTCTTCAACAAACTGACTCTGGTTACCGACCCACCTGGCAGCAAATCTGTAGGGAATCTGGAAGTCAACCTGCAGAGGGACCTTCTCATCCATACCAAGAGAAACAGCTAGAAAGCCCAGCTTGTATTTACAATCTCAATTTTACCAGAGAGACTACTTCGTGTTAAGGTTCCGGACAAGATGCTACATGTGTTTCCGCTTTATTTATCAGAAACAAAAGCCACTTGCTTTTAGTAAGTTTGATGGTCCTTTCTACAAAATTGTTTCAGTTTGTGCCAATGACTGGAAACTGTCTACATTTATGTGTTTTAAAATGGTCATACTGGGATTTGAATAGTCACATGTTGGAGGCTTTAGCTAATGTGTGCATGTGTATGTACTGTCTTTCACATAGGAATCAAAAACAAGTTGGCAATTGATCTATATTAAAATTATACCTGGCACTATAACCTGAGCATTAAATTTGAAAATAAAGTTGTTATTAAGTGTTGCAGTGCGTCGTGATGTTTTTTGTGTTGTGTGCTCTGTAACTGTTAAACTGTCAACGTTGCTCTTTTATTTGACATTACTGTATCTTTTATTGCATTTTTTTATGAAGTATGTTTTTTGCTTTAAAGCGTTCATCATTTGGACTTGGCACACAGCTTTTGTACACAATCACCTTATAAACCACCGATTCTAATCCTTTTCTGACATCAGGTAGTAATTTGCGACTAGTAGATTTCTACACACATGAGTACAGGCCAGGAGGTAGGGTTCATACTTAAATTACACATGTACACATTAAAACTGTCATTGTGAGGGCAAACAACATAAAGTGTTTATAAAAATTGACAAAAATGAGGAAGAAAACTATTTCATAGAGGCATGTGGCGTGCACACGCTTTACCTGGAAATTGCGTCATCCCGGATACTCCCACTATCTTGACGTGTACCAATGGCATCGAGATTTGGCGTCAGCATTTCGCGTGGACCAATCACTAAGCAGTGCGTGGACCGCGGTGGGCAATCTCTGGCGTTACTGCGGGACCAATACTCAAGACAGTGGAAGGTAATTACCGGAAGCAAAGAGGCGTCTCCTTCATAACAAGAGCACATAACTGGTTTTGCGCCTTTAATCATTAACACTAACTTTATACGAGTCCGTTGCGATATTACAAAACGACAATGATAATATTTTTTTTAATATATATGTGTTATTTATTTCTAATTCAGTGAACTGAGGGGAAAAACTAACAACTTGTCAGTCGTCGATATGTTTTATGCGAAACGCTAACCGGTTACAGTATACTTGGTTTTAAGTAACTTGACTATAGTTTTTTCTCCCGGTCGCGGCTTCAGTGGATCCAATGAGGTGACGCCGCGTTCCGGGCCCGACAACTGAGAACAAGCCGGTGATAAGGGGAACCAAAACTACCAAGTGTGACAACAAAGAAGCTCTGAATAAAGATACCAACCGAAAAACTAACCTCAGAACCCGCCTGGAAAGCACAGTATGTTGGTAGCCTTTAAGTTTTATTTGTGCCGATTGAAGACTGATTAAATGCTAGCGCGGTAGCATTATATCGATAAATGTCTGCTTTTATAGTAATGGTTTTGCAGGCAGTAAAGTAGCTAACTGTAGCATTCAACTTCTATTAGTGGCGTTTGTATATACCTATCGGTGCTTTTGTTTGTAGCGTACACTCTTGGTTCAGCTGTGCTTCAGTAGACCGTTTACTGGTATGTGCATCTCACCTGTAATGCTCTGTAATGCTCATCATCTTACCGTTAGCCAGCACGTATAGTGGTTCGGAAAAAAGTAAAAACCGGTGGTGTATTAAAAATATAATAAATTTAAAAAGTAAGGCTTTCCGGTGTACATATGTTTGTCAATTATGTCTCAAATCTCGAGGGGTGCTAGAAGTTTCTATTAATGTTCCTTTTTGTTTTTTCTCTTAAACAAAAGCACTGTTTAGGTGCTCGGTGTGGATCTGAAGCTATGGCTTCAGCACAACATGTTTGATAACGCTATTAATGCCACGTGTTCAGAATAGTCGTTACCTGAGTGGGTGGAATCAGGTGTTTTTCACATCCTTAAGCCAAGGTCATCACCTGGCGAGCACAAGTTCAAACTTTTTTTTCAGACAATTGTTAACAACCGACACGCAGCAAAAACTGGTTTGTTTTATCAACACATATACTCTACACTTGAAACAAGTCAAAGAAAAGAATCGGATGAATGAGCGAAAGAATATGTCAAAGCTTATGTAAGGACCAGCTAGGGTATAAATCAGTTCTGCTGATGCATTTTTGTTTTTTTATAAATGTTTCCTTTTTCTAATTTTACAGCTCATGATGGGGGGTAGAAAGCTGGTGCCGGCTGCTCTCTTCTGTCTTGTTCTGGCAACGTTCCCTTCTCATATAGGTAACATAATAATTTAGCACGACTTTTCTTCTGGTAGTTATGGTGGTTTCATTGATGAACACATGCAGTTGAATAGGATAAAGTACACTGTAGGTGCTAGCTGTCTGCTTGCTTTACTAAACAATTGGTCTTTTTGTCTGCAGTGACCGTGGCTGTCATGTCAGTTGACCTGGGCAGCGAGTGGATGAAAATAGCAATAGTTAAACCTGGCGTGCCTATGGAGATCGTCCTAAACAAGTGAGCACATTCCTGAATAGAGTATAAGGCAGCATCAAGTTTCTTATGTCCTTTATATGCTCAAAAATAGAAGAAAATCATGCATTGCTACCATGGTATGTATCGTCTTTTCCTTCAGGGAGTCGAGGAGGAAAACACCTACAGTTGTATGTCTCAAGGAGAATGAGAGACTTTTTGGAGACAGTGCAATGGGAGTAGTAAGGATTCCAATAAAATTTCCAGAATTGACTTAATCTGCTAAATCACAACTGCATATTCAGGTATTGCCATGTATTTTTGTTCTTGTATGCTGTTAATGTTTCCATGCTATGTACTGCATTTCAGACAGTCAAGAACCCCAAAAGTGTTTATAGACATCTCCAAAGCCTCCTGGGTAAAAAGCATGACAACCTGCAGGTGGCACTCTACCAGAAACGTTTTCCTGAACACCATCTGGAGGAGGACCCAGTGAGAGGCACAGTCCACTTTAAAAACTCAGAGTGAGTTTCTTTATGTGCTGCCTTGTTTTTATTTTTTATTTACTCCCCACACATATTCATATACATAACTTGTGTACAGTAGGAACACTGGTCAAGGCCATTCCTCCCGAAGTTATTACTAGATCTTGTGTTTTGTTGTTGTTTGAGTTCTGTCGAACACATCAGTCCATAATTTCACATTTCATTTAGATCTGGTGACTGTGAAGGCTGTGGCACTGGATAAATGTGATCACCAAGAAGTTATCGGTGACATTATTGTTGTGGAGGTCAAGTGGTCCTAAATCATGCGAGCTCCACTACATTGAATTTAACTATTTAATCTTTAAAATAGTTAAAGAGTAGTCTTTACTACTTTTTGCACTGATAGATTGTGACATATTATGATTATGCTCAGTAGATTTTTAAATTTAATGCGTGAAAGTAGTTTTTACATTACTGGTGATCACTCACAATAGAATCCATTTTATAACACAGTTCTCACGATGTCACCTTTGCAGACATTATTAATTATTACCATAAAGGCAACACTCTCCTAGTCAGGCTCATCTAAAGTGCATTATGTTTCTGTCAGAGAAATGCGGTACACACCAGAGGAGCTCTTGGGTATGGTCCTTAATTACTCTCGTGGACTGGCTCAGGACTTTGCAGGTTAGTTTGCTTGATGGAGATGATGCAGCATTGTGAGGCATATTCGGATATGTTCAACACATATTTTTAAAAAAAATCTCTTTAATTCACAGAACAGACAATCAAAGATGCAGTGATCACTGTCCCAGCCTTTTTCAACCAGGCAGAGCGCAGGGCAGTCCTGCATGCTGCACACATTGCAGGTCTAAAGGTCCTTCAGCTCATTAGTGACAACACGGCCGTGGCCTTGAACTACGGGGTCTTCAGGAGGAAAGATATTGACAGCACAGCTAAGGTAAAGGTTCAGCTTTATACCCAAATACATGCACTAACTCTCATCCTACCAACACATTTTACATACATGGACTACCAGTTGACGGTCCCTGCGGACACAAAAAATAATCAATCGTAATCAAGATCTACTCAGAAATTCCTACATTTAGCATTTGGAGCTTCCTCACTCACAGAAGGATCCTTGTTGCTCAGATTGGAGCATTATCGTGCCAGGGTCATGTCGGTATCGGCTGTCCTTTTCATGTATGACACGATCTGGGCATGGTTTAGTTCTCAGGTACACTGGATTTAGCAACCTCTCCAATATTCTGACAGTTTTCAGTCTGGAAAATTCCCTACCCATTTAATTTAATTTATTTCATAAAACTTTATTAATCTCAGAAAAATTCTGACTACAAGGCTAAATGACCAGAGGTGATATTTGATATTGTTTAGAAATGTAATGAGTGACTACAAAGTGCTGAAAGCCTGATCTCGTTCCCTTCCAGCATGTGATGTTTTATGATATGGGCTCTGGCAGCACCACTGCCACCATCGTCACCTATCAGACTGTCAAAAGCAAGGAGTTGGGGACTCAGCCCCAGTTACAGATCCGAGGTGTTGGGTGAGTTCATTGATCCATGCAGTGGCACTGCCACTGTTAGAGCTGATTCTGATAATGGTTGAATATGAAAACAAAAAACATGTACCTAAACTATAGGACTTTGGAACTACCTGCTTAAAATGTAATTCGGAGATTATGAGATATTTTTGTGTCTTATTCTACAAGCCTGAGCACAGTCTCAGTTGCAGCTATAAGAAAAATGCCAAATACAGACACAAAACTTGCCTCTCGTTTAATTAGCTTAACAAAGGTACAGTCCAGTAAACGATCTGGGTATGGTTTTTGATTGTATAGATAGCCTTTAGAAAAAGCAAAGCACAGCTATACAAGGAGATGAACTTGACATCTACTGTGGCATTATGAATTAAAGAAGCCATTCACTTGATTTGCTTTGATTTGAGAGTGGTACAGCGCTGCTTTGAGAAGCATATGGCTGTTTTTATTTTAATTTTATTTGAGGGCTTTGAAATTTCTATGACAAAACGTTACATAAAAACACAAGCAAACATCATAACTTGCTTTTTGAAAGCAGAAAACATCTTTAAGTTCTTATGTTTTCATTGTTTCGTGTTTCTCTGACATTGATCTAATTTTATATAAAATACTGCAATTATACTTCTGATTGTTTTACTTCTACTTAACGTGAATAACCACCTCTTTATTTGATGTCAGTGGGAAGTTTTTCCCTCTCACTGACGTCAAATGCTTGCTTACAGGGGTTTGTTCGATTGTTGGGTTTTTCTGTGGTATGGTAGGGCCTTTGTCCACAAAGACACGAATAAGCAAATTTGGTGTCGAAGTGTAGAATAGGTTTGGCTATTACTTACCTGCTGCGTCGTACTCACTCTCTGCTGGATGGTATTGGGGGCATTTTGATTGTTCGAGTGCCTTTTATAACCATCCGGCCACCTCCGCTGAGTGAGAAGCCTTCCCCATGGGTGCCACCACTTCTGACTACTCATTAATTTACTGATAATCTTTCAGAGAGGCCCAGTTTGTATGGCTGGTAATAGGCAGGCTATATGAGCAGAATCTACTTTAGATTTATTAATTTCCATCTGGACTTGGTGTGGTTTTAGGATCTTGGCACAGGTGACCTCCCACTGGTGGACTTGAGTGAAAAAAGCTGGCTTTGCTACCGTTATTTCTGGTGAAACCGTTTGGAATTGCTTCACGTGGTTGCCTGTTTATCATGTTGTAGCTGTTACTAGAAAAACTAGAAAGGGTGATCAGTATTAAAACCCCCAAATTCTAATTTACTCTAAAAAATAACTTCCCACTCTACATCCATCCAGACTAAGGTGCGCAAATGTGTTTTAATTAAAGGTTTGATCGGGGATTGGGGGGCTTCGAGATGGACCTGCGACTTCGTGACCACCTGGCCAGACTGTTCAACGAGCAGAAGAAGAGCAGAAAAGATGTGCGGGAAAATCACCGGGCTATGGCCAAGCTTCTCAAAGAGGCTCAGAGGCTCAAGACTGTGCTGAGTGCAAATGTAGACTTCATGGCCCAGGTGAGTCCAGAGACGGGAACTCCAAACACTCACTTCATCTTACCGTGTATCTCATTGTAAAGGTCTATGTTGTATCTAAAGTCACTGTGAAAACTGCAACACGTGGAAACGCTTTGCCAGAATCTCCAAATGTTAAAGACCAAATCTGAAATCAACACTGCACTCTTAACCTCGCAGAAATCTCACACTTTCTTACCTTTTTTTTTTTTTTTTTTTTTTTTTTTTTCCCTTGGGGTTTTTTTTTTTTTTTTTTTTTTTTTTTAAAATTAATGGG
>VUQR01010481.1:7965-35341 GCA_015108515.1 Hemichromis elongatus | reverse complement strand
CCCCCCCCAACTGTTTCTTTGTAAGGAGCGAGGACAGATTTTAACATTTATCTTAACAGCCCTCTTCCAGGCAGCGTTTAGTGTCAGGTGTTCAATACAATCCTTCAGGGTGTTTTAATGGTCTCTGTTTTTGATAACATTCGAGTCAGTGCTGGAAAACTGATGGATAAACTCGTTCTTTAAATTTAAACCTTTTAAACGTTCCCCTCTTTGAGGTAAATACCAGCTTCTGTCACTGTTTCTTCTTTTTGGTAAATTGATGTGCAAAAGGGCAACTTTGAAGGCTTCCGTGTATTTATGAGTAGCAAACACATGTGGCTGTGTGCACTATGTAGACTTGTCTAAAAACAGCCACAGATATGAGTCAGTGCACATGTTGCAGATTAGGACCAGATTAATCAGCCATGTTGTAGTCATTACCAGGGTTTCAGAAAACCTATTTGAATCTTCCCAGAGCCTCAGCTCTGTACCCACCATGATGTCACCTGTGAGCTTGTTAACTCATATTTTGAAGTCTTGTCTTTAGCCTTGGGCTATTTTTTTGTTTTTTAAAATCCAATTCACTGAGAAAGAGAGTGTAAAGCTCTATATTATCAGCTAGTGCTGCATCTCTGAGTTGTATGAATGCAATGCACAGACAGCGATGCCTGCTAATTAAAACTAAATAACTACTTTGTTGGACTCTATAAACTATAAACACACTACATTTTTAGTTCTTTATGCCTCTTCTCCCCAAAGCCCTGCTTTCTTCTGACTGGCCTGTTTCAGGAAGCCTGCTGAGGGGCAGAATCGTAGACTTGAAGTAAAGGATAGATGTTGGTGCCCTTTACTCACAGCTCATGCTTGGTGTTATTACACCCAAACACTGGCCAAACGTAACATCACACCTAGTGGCAGGTGTTGTTTCGATCTCAGTTTTTGACCCGAGGGTACGATTGTGTTGGTCTTTACCACCATCTCATCGACAGACCTCAGAGATTCCAAGATTGCAGAGACGGAGACACAATATTTATTAGGGAAAAATAAATAATTGAAAAGCTTATGAGCAGTAACAGATCTCATTCAGGATAACAGTGGTAATTTTAAATATTGCTAGTACTGTAATTTGTCAAATAATTGTGCTAATCTGTGTGATGCACCATTACAGTTAATGGGTGCAGCTTGCAAACCAAGCTATACCAAACAGCGTTAGCTCATACCTTCTTCCCATCCTTTCATCCAAATGTGGTGAGACTGAGAACCCCAACACGGAGATTGTTCAGTCTGCTCACTTCAAGGGTTCACCATGCCAGAAATACATGGGTGACATCATAGTGGCTACTTACATCTTTTATATACAGTTTGTGAGGATTGACTCACTCTGACTTTATAGGGAAAAAATATCCATAGTCTCATGTTGAATCTTTTAAAATCTGTTAATTTACTTTAGTCACATTAAACTTGTGTTTTTATTTAATGATAACACCTAAATACAGTCAGTGTGCTTCTTATCTTCTAGGCTAGCTGATTAGGAAAGAAAATTAGAATAAAGCACACAATGAGTTGTGTAAGTCCGCCCAGTGCTACAAAGAAAGAGCAAGTTTGGAGCCTGTTTTCCCTGCTTGAAGAAGAGCTTCCTTGTCTGAATTTACGTGTCAGAGCTGAGATCGATCAGATGGTTCTGCATACATTTCCTTGCAGTTGAAATCAATTCTTTGTAAATTGCCCTCATTTAGCATCGTGAAGTCCAACCCGGACTGGGTGATGTTTATCTGGAGTAATTACGAGGAATTATTGTGGGGAGATTGATTGGTCGTGTCTGAATCTTAATGAGGTCGCCACATGTGGGCAGATGTGAGAGCTGCTCTGGATTTCATGCAGACACATGCTTGGACTAAAGACGAAAGTTGTGAAATGTAATGATCAGAGCGCTGCAGAGGAGGCTAATTCCCTGCTTCACTCCGAGGCCTGTGAGAATTGAAATGAGTGTTTTTCCAAAATAAAACATGTATTTGTCTGTAATTTAAGCCCTTCTCATGTAAATTTTTTAAAACAATAAACAGCCAGCATATCGTGACCTCTGTCAACCTCTCCCTAATCCAACTAAGAAACACTTTGATTAAAAAATGTGCCTAATTTTTCTGATTCTTACACAGGAGTCCGCTTTATTGATGGTGGGGATACGCTTCCCTCGTTTTTCACCTTTATGTCAGCCCATTAAGGACCCATTTCGTTGCAGTGCAATTGTATGAAATACAACCCCTTACAGATGGTAAAATGACTCCCTGTGAGTATTAGGGATGTCTCAGTACCATGTGATACTTCAGGTACTCAAAGATTACACACATCAGCTGAGCAGCAGCAGTCACCTTTCAACCAGCAGACCAACTGTTTCATACAGGTGTATGTAAGTTATGGTTTAACTACAGTTCTAAATGCGCCATCAGGGGAGTAAGTCCTGTTGTTAGCATATTAGCTTCCTTGTAAGTAAATCAAATTATTTACTAAAGCTTCTTATCCACATGAACATAGTGAATTTAGGGAACTTTGTCCATTCGCTCAAATTGATTGAGTGCCATTGTGATGCCATGCAGCTGTTTTTAAAAAAAAGGCATTGACAGGAAGTGGAGTGGATCAGCTTTATGACTTTGACTGTACAGTAAAGACATCAGCATGCAAAACTGTTAAAGCCGTCAGTGTTATCTCCTGTTCACTGTGTAAAGACGAACTGAAACCCATCCTGCAGCTATTTGTGTTCTCCCTCCACTTAAAGCTTTTCTTTACTTATTTTAGGAAAGCGGGGAGTTGTAGACAGAAATACCCTGAAAACATGGAGATTCTTCTCGGCGTTGTGCAATCAAACAACAACTAACCCCCTCGACCCTTCTCCATTTAAAATCTGTGTCACTGGGACAGATCCAGTCAGATGTGGGTCACTTATTCCAGTAGATTGCTTCTACAGTGCAACTCCTGCTTCCTTGAGGCTCGAGTTTATTGTCTAATATCTACAGTAATATCTGCCAGGCTCCGTTTGCGTCAGTGGAGCAGATAGTTTACTATATTCGCTGTGAGCACTTATTGATAGGGCTGTTGTGAGTCCGCGGGGTTTCTGTTGTCACAGCGATGCTGCAGCAGCATCCATCACAGCAAACATGCACTTCCACCCTCACGGCTTTAATACCTCCACCCCAAAATAGCACAAACAGCAGACACAGACTGCATTCAGGTGGAGAGTGACTCGTTAGATTTAAGTCTTTCCTTCAGACTCCTCCCACTGCTAACCTACACGTTACCTGTGTGATGGATAACGTCACCTGATCACCCACCCGTGTGTCATCCACAGTGTCGCGGTTCTCGAGCCCCAGGCTAACGCCGCGGCTTAGTAGGAAGAGGGCGCTGTCCATCTCGCCGCTGTCCGACGCCAGCATCGACCTCCAGACGATGATCCGCACCTCGCCCAACTCCCTGGTGGCGTACATCAACAATTCACGCTCCAGCTCGGCCGCCAGCAGCTCCTACGGACACCTGTCGGTCGGCGGGCTCAGGTACCTGCACCCACACTGATGTCACAGAACGCAACACCTGGATCTGTTACTCAAACTTAAATCTTGTCACGAGACAAGTGTTGAATCTTTATTTCATCACTGAGGTTTTAAGCTTTCTCAGACTCAACAGGTTTATTCCAGCTCAGGTGTCTGATTTTACTTTCTTCTTTCTTTCTGATTTTCATTTTTGATTTAATTTCTTCAAAGAATTAAAGGATAAAAGTTAACTAAACCAAAGTAAATGAAAGTTTAATTTATTCGTTGTAAATATAAGTATGAAGTTTGATGTTCAGCACTGAGATTCTGTTTTATACAAAGATCTGTTTTTCCTCTTCCAGCCCGTCCTTCCCCTTCCCCCACCCCATCAACCCCATGGCCTACCAGCAGCTCCTCTCCCAGCAGCGAGGCCTCAGCGCCTTCGGCCACACTCCGCCCCTCATCCAGCCACCGCCCACCTTCGCCACCCGCCAGGGGGCCCTCGGCCTCTCTTCGCTGCCCGGCTCCACCCTAAACAGCGACCTGGTATCCAAGGTACAAAATATATAAAGGGTCGAGGGTTCGATTCCACTTCGCATCACTTCATTGGCCCTCTCCAGTACAGGAGAAAAAATCATTTACAGGAAAGAAGGAGGAGTTTGTGCTAAAGGAAGCTTTTCTGAACTTAACCATCAAATATGGTTTCACACAGGCACAATGTAAAGACGCTGCTCTTTATCTTAGAAGCACTGACAGTGATTTTATGAATTCCTTTAGTTTCTAGTCATATTTGCTGGATGCAGGTTAGAACTTATTTTTGTATTGTGTGGATGTAGTTTGATGTCCATGTGCGCTGGACTTTTGTGGAGTCCTGCTTCACAAAAGTTTGATTAGAATATTGATTGATTGATTACCTGGTTTGTGACTGAAATGAAACACACCCACATATCGGAGGAATACGCAAAGCTGAGAAATTACTCTAAACCTTTTTTTCCCGTAAATGTGATTCAGTTTGTTCAGGCTGTTGTTAATTATAAAAATGTGTCATGGCTCCATTAATGCCCGTGGCTGTTTGCTCTCATAGTATGATGCTTTTTAGGTGGCAGCCATATACACACAGATATGAATACTGCCATTACTGGATACTGTTAGATTTTCTCATACATTTTTATTTCTTTTGCTGTTTTAAAAATCAAACTGTTAAAACTTGCCGCGTATATTTGAATCCGTATTTAAAGTTCTTCAAACAAAAGACAGTTTTGTCTGGTTTGCTTTTAAATAAACAGAGAAAATAACATAAGTTTCAGACAGCTGTGCGCTGACAGAGTTTGTGTACGTGAAGCTTTCTGGATGATTGAAGCCTCTGATTTCTCTGCGGTTGCAGGAAATTCCCCCCTTTTTGTTCTCCAGGTATTTTTTCTCCGTGCCGGCTGCTGAAACAACTGTTTAGCCAAACCCTGAATTTTGCAGCTCCGGTTTCCAGCTGTTTGTTCTCACTGTAGATTTTGTTTGTCGTCATCCCGCCCTCCGCCCGCTCACCGGGTCACGGCACTCGCGGTGTTTTGATTTGCGGCGTCGGCCTCTGCACATGCTCGCTGTGCGCAGTGTCCCCCTCGGAGGTAAACTCTCCAGGGGAACCCCGTCATTTCTCTTGGTTTCTACGTCTAATCTGGTCGTCTAATCTCAGAGTCGGGCTCAGATTACAGATGTTTGTGTGAGAGGTGAGGGAGGGCATCGTGTAGAGCCTGTAGGAGGGAACAGGGGCAGCTACCAGTAATCATAACTCCAAAAACCAAAATGTTTGTATGGTTTTATTTTTGTTCTAGTGGGGTTATGTTATGGTTTCATATTATCATTGTTATTATTATTATTACAGTTTTATTTATATAATATTAAATATACTCTGTAGGGTGATGCCATATTAATGCAAAAATTGTTAAAATTCAAGTTACATGCAGGCATCAAAACATAAATAAACACACTAAGAAAAAGTATTAAGTTTGAAAGTAAGAAAAAAACTTAAATATTAAGACAAAGAACAAATAATTAAATAACAATAAATGTATACACAAACAGAAGGATAGCAAGAAATACATTACTCAAAATAACAATAGTGGCCTCCACGGGCTTCCGTACATTTTGGACTTTATGGTAACCCTTCTGTAAAAATCTGATTATTGTAGCAGGATTACTTCAATGCATCGAAATCAGTTCTAGATGTTCTTGCATATCATCTGAAGGTGTCTGATCCTGAATCGTCTTGTTTCCCCTCCTCAGAGCCACGGAGGGGACTCGGCCGTCAGCAGCACAGTTGACCCCATGAACACCAAAAGGTCAAAGGTCAAGCCTGAAGCAGAAGGTCTGAGGCCATCGTCTCCCTGCTCTCCGGTATGAGAGAATAAGAGAAAAGTGTGTTTTACTGCTTTAAGGTTGGTTTAGGGTTATGTGGAGTAAAATTACCTTTGAGTTAACTGAGACTTTGAGTTGGTAACAGTTTGCTCAACAGGAAGCCTGGACGTAGTTTCAGAAGTGAGACGAGGTGTGGACAGACAGGACTTATTTCGGAAAGAAACTTTGACGGCATTCATTAAAAATGGGGATGTTTTTAAAAAGTGAAATGAGTAATTAGATGTTTGTAAAAGGAGGACCTGCTGTTTTGGACCGTTTTGAGAGGCGTGGGAGTTTGGACGGGAAAGCGGAGCATTTGTTTGCCTTGGCTCTCTGTGTCCTGATCCGTGGCCCCTGATGCGCCGCCGCCTCCTGTGACCTTCTTGTAAATCGCATCTCGGATACAGAAAAACTCCACATGATAAGAGCTTTGCATCCATTCGTTTGGCTCCCCCTCCCTCTCCCTCGGCCACTGTAAACTGTGCCAGAGCACTTCATTTTCATGAAATATTGGCCGGGCTTTATTGTCATGTGAGGAGCCTTTTCCTCTTCCTTTTGACAAATTTGCGGCTTCTCTCCGATAGCGAGGCAGGTTTGGGCGTGATGCATGGGGACGGCGGTGCAGGCAGTCGTCTTGGGGCCACCAGAATTGATGAAGATAGCGTGCGTGGGGCAGAGACAAACATGCTGCAGTCAGCACCTTGTGTGTCAGTGTGTGTGTGTGTGCGTCTTTGTGTTGGTGGAAGTGTACGGGAAGCCACGTGGGACAAACTAGGTGTCAGTTTGTGTCTCAGACATGTGTGAGCGTCCCGGTACATTTGTCTTGGTGAGGACCCCGAGCAGGAGAACATTTTAAACAGTGACACTTCCAGGAAGTCGGGACATCTGAGGAAAGTTGGATTTTATACAAAGTTGTGAAATTGAAAGTCTGGGATTTTTTTTTTTTTTTAGGAAAAAAAGTTAAAATCGTAGTGATTCTACTTTTTTGTGAAGTTTGGAATTTTTGTAAAGTTGGGACTTTTTTTTAAGAAAGGTGGACATTTTTTAAAATGTTGGGATTTTTTGTTAAGCTGAGATATTTTTCAAAATTTAGGTCATTTTTTAAAAAATTGGCTCATTTTTATGCCAGGCTCCATAAATTTGTTGGGACATTTTTCAATGTGTTGGGATTTTTGGGAAAGTTGAGACTTTTTTAAGATGGAATTCGTTTATTTGTTTTGTAAAGTTGGGAGTTTTTTTGTAAAGCTGAGACATTTCTTGTCAAGTTGGGATATTTAAAAAAATGTGGGGCAACTTTCTTAAAGTTTGGCATATTTTTTATAGCAGTTATTTTGTAAGGCTGGGACTTACAAACCGTTTTTTTTATCAAACCTGTGACATGTTTGTAACTTTGGGTCTGTTCTGTAAAGCTGGGTTTGTTTAAAAATTTATAATGTGTTGATGAAAACTGTGGACAGTTTTAAAAAAGCTCTTTATAAGCTTTAAATAGTTTTTTTTTTAATTGTAGAAGTTTTCTCATGAAGTTTTTGTAAAAAAAAAAAAATTGAAACTAAGATGTTTTGGGGAACACATTTTTCAGGGGTTGGGAGTTTCTCGGCAGACTGAGGTAATATTTTTAGAAAACGAGGTTTTTTGGAGAGTTTGATCACAACTCTGTGACATTTTTTGATTTTTTTAGAAAGTTGTGAATAAAAATGTAGGAACATTTTAGAGAGTGAAAACTGGGGGAAATGGGGGCGATATTTATAAAACTGTGTAAACTTTTATCAAACTAAAAGAACTGTTTGAGAAACAGGTTTACCAAAAGAGTCTCCGCTGTTGAAGACGAGCCCGGACGCCTGATCACACGCTCAGAAACACAAAGCTGCCGATGTGAGATTTCAGTGTTTGGTTCATTTACGCTCACGCTGCTGAATTACAAGCTAACTTAGAGTTGTAAACAGAAGTCACGCGTGTGTGTTTGTGGTCGATGTTGTCAAAACAAATCTGATGCCAACCTCTTTAACTTCAGCGAAGCATGATGGAGCGGCGCGAGCTTTAATCTGTAATTTACCATCTCTGGTGTTCATGGCAGGTAAAACATATGAACAAACAGCTGAATGTGACTCCTAACAGCTGGGCAGTAAACGCTTCCACATGTGCCCGGTGCAAACACGCCCTCAGATGAAGACGAGAAAATGTACTTATTTCAGTTCAACGTAAATAACTCTCAGTGTTTTTCATTTATACAGAGAAAAGTAAAGGACAGCTTGACACATGTTTAACCGTGTTCGGTGTGGATTCTCTACAGAATCATCACAGCGGCTTGTTGGACCTGAAGGATGACGTGGATCGGGACGACTGTAAGCAGGAGCCCGAGGCTGTTTACGAAACCAACTGCCACTGGGAGGGCTGCTCCAAAGAGTACGACACGCAGGACCAGCTGGTCCACGTAAGTGTGCCACCGCAAAACACAAAAGACCGACTGCAAACAAGAAAAATGTTCTGACATCTCAAGAACTTCACTAACCTACAAGAAATGAAGCTGACAGAAAGATTTGTCCTGAAACCATGAAAATAAAAACCATCAACAATATAAACAACAAAGCATCTGAAAACCCAGATAAAGATATTAAATCTAGATTAGTTGAGTTACGTTTGGCTCACTTTGACAATGAGAATACCAAATCTGAATCACTGACACGTCGCGTACCAGGCATTCACTAAAAACAAAGGTAAAATATAAAGTCTGGACGTAGTTTTTTCAGTGGGAGAAGATATAAAATATACCAGCTGTAATAAATGACTGAGACTCGTGCTCACAAGAAACTAAGGCCCTGTCCACACGTAGCCGGGATCTCCCAAAACGAAGATATTTTTCTACGGCTCGGCCTGTCGTCCACACGGAAACGCAGTTTTGTGGCACGAAAACGGATCTTTTTAAAAACTCCGGCCAAAGTGAAGATCTGCGTTTTCTCCGTTTTCAGCTTTTGCGTGTGGACAGACATAACCGGAGTTTTAGGATCCGCGACGTCACTTTTTGCGACACAAATGCTGACGTCAGGTTTGCGACCTGTGTTTGCACTACAGCGTGGACGCCCTCAGAGCTGCGCTCGCGTTATAAATCGTCCAAGCGCTTTTTGCTTGTTTGTTTTTACATGTTTTGTTGAACGGAAGCAGGAAGACAAAAAGTTAACCTGACTGGATAGGGTACGGGGGAACTACTGCCACCTACAGGTCTGGCATGTCAATGAATGTGCTTAACAATGCCCTTGTGCGGTTACGTGTGGACGGAGTTTTTTTTAAAAACGAGGTGGTGTGGACGTAAGTTTCTCCAAGGGCGGATATTCGTTTTTGAAAAAACCATGTGGACTAGGCCTCAGTTGTTGCTTAACAGGTTAAAATGACTCCTGCTTAGACTGGTGACCTTGGTGGGGTTCCTCTTGTGGCCTTAAACTTGACCAACCAGCAACTGTAAACAAAAATTAGAACCATAACAGTTATGATTGTCACGTATTATATACAAACCTCAGTTTCCTGGTGATCGTCCAACTTGCCTCAGAGCTTCTGCTGATACAGCTGCTGACAAAGAGAGAAGTGCAGCCCATGCATGACTCATAAGCTTGTTGAGCCATCTTCAGCAGCAATAACTTGAGGTAATGGTTTGCTGTATGACTTTATCAGTCTTTCACATCCTCGTGGAGTTTTGGGCCAATCTTCTTTACAACATTACTTCAGTTCATTGACTTTTGCCACTGAAACAACTTCATTATTTTCTTTTTCATTCATTCTTCTCGGGATCATTGCATTTCGTCCAACCTTTACCCGTCAAACTAAAGGCTTGTATCTGACTACATCCCATTTGTCTCATATTTGCTACACTGAATGGTTCATGGTTGACTAGATGACTGCAGGGTGTGCAGGCCGCTGTGTTTAGTTCTGTGCATTACGACCAAACGTTTCCATTCTGGTCTGACATATCCAAAGGACGTGCAACATTATAAAGCTAAGGGAGGAAGCGCCAACCCTTCCAAACAAGCCACACTTGTTCAGTCTGTTTCTAATTGTGCTGTCATGAACTTTAACATTGAACATGCTAACTGAGGCCTGTAGAGTCTGACACGTCCCTCCTCTGAAAGGTAAACAGTATCTCTGAGTATTGCACATCTGAGCTTGCTGGGATTCCCACTCCTAGATAGATCGTAGTATCATGTTAATACACACCTGAATGCTGTACATCAGCAAACTGACAAAACCTCAGCCTTCATAAAGGCGCTCTTACTCAGCGGTCTCCAACCTTTTTTGCACCACGGACCGATTTATGTCCGACAATAATTTCACGGACCGGCCTTTAAGGTGTCGCGGATAAATACAACAAAATAAAACCAGTACTGGTACCAAAAAAAAAAAGAAAATGTATTCATAACAGACGGGAAGGACCCGGGGAAATGGAGTTAACGATAAAAACAATAAATATTAATGATAAAAAAAAAATAAAAACCCTGAAAACCATAAATTTCACACCCAAACCTCAACTATTGTGGCCCGGTACCAAACGACTCACGGACTGGTACCAGTCTATGGCCCAGGGGTTGGGGACCGCTGGTCTAACCTGATGATGATCAGTTAATAAATTTCATTTACTTTCAGTGGAAGCAGTGAGCTTGTTCTTAGTTTTTTACCGGACAGCATTTTTCAGATGATAAATCACTTGAAATTTATCTAGAAGTTACCAGATGGTTTGGATGAGCTACTGACCTTTTCCATTTAAGAGACAGTTTGTTAACTGACACGCTGGTGTTAACTTTATGGCTGTAAAACCAACCTGCGTTGTGTTCTTCTACCTCGAGAAATACGTTGACTAAATATGACAGCAGCGTGACTTCTGTAAATGTTGGACCACAGAGTGTTCATAAAATACGAGTGGGGCTTCAAATGTAACGCTGACCGTGCTGCAAGACAACTCAGGGTCAGATTTGATAGTGAAAATGAGAAAAATCTGCCCTGAAACAAGAGAAATAAAAAGCTTTTAATTCATAAAAATGTTGACTAGAGGACTTTTGTCTTCCAAAGGTCAGGAATGAGCTCTTTGATCATCTACGTGAACATCCACCTGGACACTGAAAACACCCTCTGAACTCTGTGTTCATCCAGTTCTCGCGCATGCTCGTTTTGAGTTTTCCTCTGGCTGACGAGCTGACCTCCAAACCATCATCGCTTTCATTTTTTCCCATGGCAGCACGCAGGTTCTTGGCTGAAAGGGCCTTAAGCATTCCTCAGTTCCAGTGAAGCAGAGAGAGAAAAGAGGCAGCGGAGTGAGGAGGATTAGTGAGGGTCCTGCAGGGCTGGGAGGCTGCTGTCCATCATTCATTAAACCACGATTCTTCCGTCCGTCTGAGGAAAGGCTCACATAAACCAGCTCTGTGGCTGTTTACAGACTTTTAAAGCTGCTATGTGTGGCATTTTCAAACACCGGAGCTTCGGATTCAACATGATTCTGATGCTTTGATCCCAGCGCTGTAAACAAATGAGTCCGTGGTCGAGGTAATTGTCAGCTGTGCCCTTGTTTTTTACAAATCAAGACCACATTTCCTGTAAACTTCATTAGATCCTATCCTCTCCCTGGCAGAGCGCCGCTCTTTTTTCCCCCTCTTAGGTTCAAGGGTAAACATGGCAGGAATCATTTTTCCATTGATTGGGTTGTCTGCTAATCAGAAAGTTACCAGTGTATCACCTGAGGCACAGCCACCCCAAAGAAACCTTTTTTAGTACTAAATACATCAACGGTCTGACCAGTGAACACAGTGATATCTTTAAAAATTACAAGTTAAAGTGTTAAAAACACTCAAATTTAACTATTTCATTTCCATCAAAGTGAGCAGTTGGAGACAGAACAGTGACAGGTTCACGACCCCTAGATTATGTTCTCTGTTATTAAAAACCCACAAACTTTGCAGGGGCAGCAACATGTGGGAACTATTTTCTTTCACTGTCTACGTCCGCCACACATAGGAATATTTTGGCTGGATTACAGCTGATCTAAAGGTGGACATGACATCCTATCACAGGTATATGCACGCTTCATTCTGCACAATGATACATACAGCAGGTGATATTCAGTAGATAAAAGTAGTTCCTGTCGTGATTTCTGAAAAGAGACACTCATCAGGTCTTCAAGTGCATTTTACTTTTATTATACTGGCAAAAAGGCAGAATTTCTGACAGCCGATAGCTTTAAAACTGACACCCAATCAAACTAGAGCACAAGGAAAAATATTTAATTTATTTTGGGGTTAAAAGAGGAAGATAAATAGTTGTAATCAAGAAAGTCAATGTATGTGTTCGTGCAAATTTTACAAATTACAATAAACTGTCTTTCACTTGGGTTCGATAATTAGCATCTATTGAGTGTTTGAGGGCATTTTTCCCTCAAAACTCTGTTAAAGAAGTGATTTGTTTTAAGAATAAATCATTTTTACTGAACTGTCTGATTTCACTCTTTCACCGATGTTCGTCTCCACTGTCACAGACAGTCTACGTTTTCCCAATTAGACTTTCCTCTGCTGCAGCCTTCCTTTGAGATTTCCGCTGATAAGATGGATTTCCAAGGAAACATAAAACCGGGAACAACATGAGAGCCTCTTAGTGGACAGCTCTCCCCAGAAAACCCTCTCATTTCTCTGTGTGTGTGTGTCCCACAGCACATCAATAACGACCACATCCACGGAGAGAAGAAGGAGTTCGTGTGCCGCTGGGAGGACTGTTCGCGGGAGCAGAAACCCTTCAAAGCTCAGTACATGCTGGTGGTTCACATGCGCCGACACACAGGGGAGAAACCACACAAGTGCACGGTGGGTAACGGATGGCCTCTGCGCCCTCTTCGGGCTCCCACGGGGCCCCTCGTGCTCTCTAAACACCAGCAACTGCACATATGTACACATCTGGATTTTTTCTTAACACAGATAAAACACAGATTTTTTTCCTCTTACTGATGCGTTCATCATTTAATGGTCAGAATAAAAGAATTCATTCCCCACACAACACCTGTACACCCCTGGTTTGGACCCAAACCCCAGTGGATGGATTTAAAAAGGTGAAACTATTCAAGTTTTGTTTAAAAAATTGCTCAACTGCAACCTGCTTTGCAACCAACTGGTCTGCAACTGTTTTTTCTGCTTGTGTGATCGAAGGTTTAAACATTATTCTGATGCCAGTCTCCACTAAGGAGGCCTGGTGTTACCCTGTTGGTTATTTAACTGTTCATCCAGACAGTTTTCTGTGTTTTTTTTGTTTGTTAGAGTCACTTAAGTATTTGCTGTTTTCCTGTGCAGTTCGAGGGATGCTCCAAAGCCTACTCCCGCCTGGAGAATCTAAAAACCCACCTGCGCTCGCACACTGGCGAGAAACCGTACGTCTGCGAGCACGAAGGATGCAACAAAGCCTTTTCAAACGCGTCAGACCGGGCCAAGCACCAGAACCGGACGCACTCGAACGAGGTACAAAAGACTTCTCCGCTCATTGAAACTTCACAGAGACTCTCTTATGGAGCTGCATAACAAATTCTCTCAGAGCGCTGCGATTGAAGTAGTGGAGATGTGAGGCTGCAGGTAGTGACAGTTCACCTCCACCTCAGGTGAGCTGAAGGCTTCATGTTGGGCAGCAGGTTTGCTCCTTTGTGTCTGTACGAGGTGTCGCCGGCAGCCTTTGCGTCCCCCTGTGCAAGTCTTGCAGACATTTGTGAGTAAATAATGAGGCGGAGGCATAATGAGCTCCACGGCCCACAATGCATTAGGGCGAATCGTGCTCGCCGCCCCTGCAGGAGCCAGACCACCTGCAGGAGCAGAAAATGAATCCTGGCAGTGTTTCAGAGCGCTCAGCGGGGCTGCAGAGTGGGAATTCAGCATCGCTGCAACAGCCCACGGACACACTGAGCTGCTCACATGCAGCTCAGATACAACTCAATAAAAACAGCTCCGCAGCATTAGGGAGGAAGTTAAAACCGGCAGGTTGCCTCTGACTGCTGAGAAATCCCAAAGTCACTGATTGTTTCTGCTGATTTCCTCATTAAACGTTCAGTGCTAACAGCTGTTGACAGCACAGTCTGCTGGAGTCATAGCTTACTGTAGTGTGTATACCCTTACAGTGAATGTGCAGGCTCTAATGACTGTATATAAAAAGATGGATGTGGCCACCATAATGTTTGGGAACTGCAGTTTTTGGTAGTTTTCAGCTCCTTATTTTGGCGTTACATAACTCTTTGCTGTCTGTAATTTTTCTTTGCACCTACAGAAACCGTATGTATGCAAGATCCCCGGTTGCACCAAGCGCTACACGGATCCCAGCTCTCTCAGGAAGCACGTGAAGACAGTGCACGGCCCTGAGGCCCACGTCACCAAGAAGCAGCGCAGCGACCTGCCACCCAGGCCACCGCCGCCCAGAGAGAACAGCGAGAATGAGACGGGTCCAAGAGAGCGAATCCACAGGGAAGACAAAATATTGGATAACAGCTCCCCCAGAGGTGTGGAGGACTACCTGCAGGTCAAATCCATCAAGACAGAAAACTCTGTGGTAAGACCACTCAAATCTGCACAGTTCCTCACACAGAGACACAAAGCATGATGAGTTATGTACTGCATGCTGACTTTACTACACAGCTTTTCATTCTAACAACTTGAGTTTAAACTTATTTCTTTTTAATTAAGTATTTCTCTTATTTCTCTTAGTCCAGCATGCCTCTTTATTCTAACCTTCCTTCAGCTTCCTGCCTCATTGTTTTCACTTCTCTCTCCTTTCTGACTTTCCTTATGGACAGACCTTACTGAGGTGAGCTCACCTGTGGCTTGTAACTATTGTACATCATTTAAAGTTTTTTTTTTTTTTTACCATCTTTTAACTTCCACTATGCTTTTCCATTCCACTGATTTACTTCCAAATTAGATTATGACCAGAAAACATCAGCTCCAAAGTCCCAAACACCTCCAGATTTATTCCCCCCACTCTTGTTGTAAAGCCATCTTGAGCTGTGCCTCATTATCCTCTCTCATTCCTTTCCTCATTTTGTTTCCAAGGTGCCAGATTTTCTTGTAATGTTTTAAAGTGGCCGTGAGCAATAGTGGTTCAGCCTCTTTGAAGGTCTTTCGATTTATTTTAAACATCAGCTTCTTTTTCACTAATTTTCAGTCTGGTCCTTGTACTCGACCATATACAGATGAATGTTAACTCTTAACAGAAGAACCCGTGTTGTGTCTACACAAGCTGCCTGTCACATAAAGGCATAATTTATTTCCATTTATTAGTTAAATCAGTGAAAAATGCCAAAATTGACACAATTTGACGGACAAAAAATAGTATTTGTGCACCAAGGTGATTCCCAAAGAACTCCATATAACTCATTGGTGTTGGAGATCTTGTCAGAATTGATGAGATGTAAATACAGAAGAGTACCATCAGACTTGATCCACCATGCAATAATTTTTTTTATAAAGCATCTGATTGATATAGGCACCTTTTTTTCAGCATGACAATGATCCCAAACACACTGAGCATTGTCAGTCATTAATGAAATAAACACAAACCTGCCTCCCTTTCCAGCTCGTTTAAATTGCCTCATGCTTTATTTCTATTTATGAGTCCAGTTGTTTGAACAAACTTCCCATTTTTCTGGCTAAGTCTAAAGAAATGAGGCGAGGCTCAAGACTTTTGCACAGTACTGTATATTCCAAAAATGGTCACATTGAATAAACCACTGATTTATACAAGTGTGTAATAAACTTGTGTGTAACCACACTGAGGCAGGTTCAGAAGTTTTGTTTTTAACAACTGCAGTATAATCTAAACAACTTGAAATGCTGCTAGACATACTTTAAATCTCATCTTATCATCAATTTCAGCTTTCCCTGACTGTTTAAATGGGGTTTGTTTAATTTGTTTAATTGGATTGAATTAAATGTAGTTAGTTTCTGAGATATTAGTCATCAGAAACAAGCAGGAAGTTATTTATACGTGACGTTGCTATCTCGTAATGGCACTACGGTGTACATTTTTCCATTACATTCACAGCAGAGATCTATCAAACACCCATCACAGACATGATAAAAGTCACTCCTGGATGAATATTCAAACACTGGGAATTGGTTGTGCAAACTGAGCCAACCAGCAAGCTGTGATCAAAACAGCTTTTTTAGCTGCGAATATATTAGAGACTGCAAGGAAACAGGCCAGGCAGTGGATACACACCGTTTAATCACTGCTGTCCTTGGTCCGATTGGAGAGCTCTGTCATCATATTAAACCCTCCATTTACTCGTATTTGACGTACACAAAACTAACATTGGAACATATAGTTGTGAAGGTACGATAAAAACAAGCTTCACCTAAAGGCTCGAGCAGCCTCCACCCTGACAGTTGATTTTTTGGAGAGGGAAATGTGATCATGTTGTGATGATTGGCCCGGCGCTCTGGCTCGGGCTCAAGCAGCCTTTCATCCTGCCCATTTCTAATTCACAGACAGACTAAGACACTCTGTAATCTGTGGTGCGCCCCCACCTCTTCACCCCCATCCCAAAAAACCCACACTCATTATTTACAATTAAACTGGGGGAGGATAAAAGACTCACTGATTCACTGTTTTTCATGCCATGTTAACCACTGTCCCACTTTTGTTCTGCTACAGAAAACTGTTTTTAGGACAAACTGTTGTGTCTCTTTTTGTTTTGCTCATGTTCTTTTTTTCCTCCTTTTCTGCATTTTTTCTCTTTCTCCTTGCACTTTTCTGCATAGATGTATCAGTCCAGCCCTGGCGGTCAGTCATCATGTAGCAGCGAACCATCACCACTTGGCAGTGCCACCAACAATGACAGTGGAGTAGAGATGGCGGCGCACAGCGGGGGGAGCCTGGGGGACCTCAGCACCCTGGACGACCTGCCGTTTGTGGAGTCCTTGGGCTTTGAAGATTCCACCGGTGGGGTCGCAGCGGTGGGTCTTCGCTTCAGAAAGCAATTCAGCACCAGCCAGCGCCTGGAGCATCTCAAGAAGGAGAAACTGAAGACAGTGAGGGACTCCTGCCGGTGGACCAACAACCAAACACCACCCGCGGTCCTCGGGACCAAGCTCCCACCCATACTGGCAGGCGGTGAGTCCATGGAAAGGCTAGATTAAAGCTGCTTTGACAGTTATTCACCTCACTTCAACCTTTCACTAAAAATATAGAAACTTTTCCATAGTTAACACTTCTTAGGTGATTCGGTTTCAAATCCAAGAACTAATTAGTAAGCAAGTGGATACTTCACTTCAGTGTTTCTCACACATGAATAGACTTGGACAGGACTTTACTTGGACAGTCCTCCTATAACCGTGCAGGAGAACTGACTGTGAAGGTAGAAACTCAGTTTAATAGATCCACCTTTGTTCCTATTCTCATCCATAGCCATAAGCTGTAGGTAGAAACAATAATTTGATTGATTGAGTTTAGTTTAGTACTTTTAAGCTACTTGAAAAAAAGGCTCCACAAGCTTGACAAAGTAGCTCTAGAGTTTCATATTCTCATGTGTTTGTTCACAGGTTCCCTCCTGGAGAGCCAAAATATGGGTGGTGGTCCGGCGTCCTTCCCTGGTTCTAGCTTTGGTGAACTGAGCTCTAGTAAAATGACTGTGCTAGAAAACCTTTCCGAGAGACGTGACAGCACTTCCAGCACCTTGAGCTCAGTCTACACCCTCAGTCGCCGCTCCTCAGGCATCTCCCCTTGTTTCTCCAGTCGGCGCTCCAGCCAGGCCTCACAATTCGGTGCCAACCGCCCCAGCAACATCAGCTCTGCGGACTCCTACGACCCCATCTCTGCTGACATCTCACGGCGCTCAAGTCAGGCCAGCCAGTGTGGTGGAAGTGGCGGAGGAGCAGGAGGGTTTGGAACAGTGGGCCTTCCCAGTCCTCTCAGCCTGACCCCAGCCCAACACTACCGTCTCAAGGCAAAATATGCAGCTGCCACTGGGGGCGCACCACCTACACCTCTTCCATACATGGACCAAATGTGTCTGAAATCTCATGCGACCCTGTATGAGGACTCTCAGAAACCCTCCATCAACAAAGGCCTACCTTTCAGACAATACAGTAGCTATGCCACACGAAGTTTGATGCCCCACGAAGTCCCAACTAACATCCCCCGTCGAGCCAGTGACCCTGTGAGACAGGTTGCCCCAGAAACTGTAAACCAGTCACAGTTGCACCGCTACAACAGCATGGGCACGCTCAGTGGAAGGGTGACAATCCAGCCCTGTCCACCTCCTGTACCAGATCACCGACGTTTATCTCAGCTAGACTGCCATCGATCAGATGGAGGTCTTCACCGCTACCCTTATAGTCTGCGACCACCAAGCATTTCAGAGAATGTTACCATGGAGACGGCAAGTCACATCCCTGTTAATGGAGACAAGACAAATGAAGATTTCCAAGGAACCGCTATCCAGCAGCAGCAGCAATTCAGTCAGAGAAGGATGGCTGTTGTGAATCTACTCTCACAGATTTTACCCACTTTGAGGAATAGTCCAGGTGAACCGCAACAGATGTGTCCACCTTCGCCATCCAATGTTCCAGCACGTTTGGGACTCATGGATGCCTCCCAGCAGTACTCCAGACTACAGGTCGGAGGGAACCTGGCTGTGCTCCAGCAAAACCAGAACTTTGGATCTGCTAGCAACCATTTCAGCTCCAACCAGCAGTTGAATCAGAACCTCGCAATGCAGCAGAGGTACATTCAGCTGAACTCCGACCCAGGAGCAAACTGCCTCCAGCAACAAGGATTCCAGCAACCATTGAATCTCAATGAAGCCCTGTTAAATGAAGGCATCCGGCCCTGTGATAGGAATGGTAACACTACCTATAAGCCTTACATTAACACCGTCAGTGGGAGCAATTGCAAACAGGAGCCAGGTAACATGGAGACCTTGAACTTGCACTTTGCTGATGCTGGATTTCAGCCTGTGCAGGTAAAAATTGAACAAACTGACACATCAATAGGTAACATGAACTCCCAGAATCCCTCACAAGCTGGAAATCAGGGCAATTTTCAGCCAAGGCCACCAACCGAACCAAGATCTCTGAACAGGAACCCTTCAGGTCCAAAAGTGACGCAGCAAATGACGCAAGCTGCTAATGCTAACTCCGAATTAGCCACTACTGGAGTTTTAGGACTTCACCGCAGCGATAATGCTGATGACAATGCCTTGTACTACACAGGGCAGATTCAAGTATATGAGCCTAATGGTAATGTAAACTGTAACATGGTGGTGCCTCCCACTTCAAGCGCAAATCAGACGCCAAGAACCAGTGACTGTGCCGCAGCACTGGAGCAGGCACAAATAGACTTTGATAGCATGCTGGATGATGGGGATCACTCCAGCCTCATGTCGGGAACGTTAAGTCCAGGTCTGCTCCAGAGTCTGTCCCAGAGCTCCTCTCGCCTCACGACGCCCAGGAACTCGGTCACGTTGCCTTCGGTGCCTGCGGGGACAGGGAACATGGCTATCGGGGACATGAGCTCACTGCTGACTGCTCTGGCAGAGGAGAGCAAGTTCCTCAACTTGATGTCTTAGCCTCAAACTGTGTGCAGACATTTTTAACCCCTGATGCAGAATAAAACTTCAACCCCGCAGTTGGAATTCATTTGATTGTGAGCTGAAAGCCTCTGCAGCCTGCCTGTTGTTTCCTTGTACAGTCTTGTTTATGAATTATTTAAAATAGCATTTTTTTTTTAATCTTTTCAAAAAGCCATATCATTTTGGGTTTTTTGCCTTAGGTAGCAAAAATGATGAACAAGGGAGTTGTTGTACAGGTCTGCAGTAAGATCAGTTTACTAAGTGCCTGCCTCAGATACAACAAACACATTTTGTGCGTATAGTTTTAACAAACATAAATGCAAATTCAACCAGGTAATTATGTGTGTGTTCAATTAAAACCTTTCACACTGTAAATTACTTAAGATGAACTTTAATTTTTGTCCAGGAGAAAAAAGTTCACCATTCCTTTTTTCCATCTGTCATCAAGTTTGCAGCCACTTCCCTCGGTGAGCTGTGATTTGATTGCTGCATTGCTGCTGAGATTAACTGTGACGTCTCAGTTTTGTGCATCAGAGACTTGATTTGTGACTGGAATTATTGATAACTTGGCCGTGCTCTCGCAGAGAGAATAGCAGAAGACTTCAGAGCAGAGACTCGAGCTTCCTTCATTTGTACGCTGTTTAAAACAGTTTGTTGTGCTCAGTATATGTAAATATCCTTTGTATATTTCTAAGAAATACAGTATTGACTTTGATTTTTTTAAATGCATGTGTTTTGTGTTGTCCTTTCAGCCCAGATTATCCACAGCAATATCAGAAAAATACATTTTTATCTGTATATAGAAAGCCTATTTGGCTATAGTTCAGGAAATACCATGCAATGCCACGCAAAGAGCAATATTAATGTTTCAAGTGCACCTACTTTGCTCATTTGAAGACATTTTTTTTTATGGGCCCAACAGAAGGAATTGAAAGCAGCAGACTGAGCTTGTATAGCTTGAGCTTGTCTATAATTGCCATATTACTGACATCCACTCTCTCTAACATCATAAAGATCTAAGAGTAGAAAAATAATGTATGAAACAGTGTTTGGAGCAATCTAAAGCCTCAACCTTTGGCTGGCTGGAATTATTTTGGGATTACTTTGAATCCGATATTCCAACAAAATATAAATAGCAGGCCTAAAAATGTAGTTTTAATGTGTATTGTAGAGCTTATGGACTAGTTTTGTGTACCAATTTTGGTGCCAGTGTCCGGCAGCCTCGCCTCTGTCAGTGCGCCCCAGGGCAGCTGTGGCTACAATGTAGCTTGCCATCACCAGTGTGTGAATGTGTGGATGTCTGAAGTGTAAAGCGCTTTGGGGTCTTTAGGGACTAGTAAATCGCTATACAAATACAGAACATTTACCATTTTTACCAATTAAAGAAACCAACGAAACCCATCCTGCTCTTTATGATGTTTGCAGAGCTATATAATGTTAAACTTTTATTCTCATCAACGTATATATATATATATATGTACACACACACACACACAAACACACACATATATATGCATATAAATATATACACGCGCAAAATACCAAAGGTCTGTATCCAGCTTAGTTTGTATTTAGCTCAAAGTGTGCCTGATTTAAGCTTATTTCACACATGATAGTGTGGGGAGAAGTTACGTGTAGCACAAAACAAAAAATAATCAATTTCAGACCATTTCTCACTGCTGAAAGATCTCTGGTTTGACCAAAGTAGCTATCGTCACAGCATCCAAGGTGCAGGACACATTATCAGTACCACTGAGTGGACTGGTCTCTTACCTGTGTATTGATCATATTGTCAAACAAGACTGACTAATGTAAACTGGGACTCCTTTGGACATTTGTGTTTTCACAATCTCTAATCTCCAGAGATGTTCAGGGCTGAAGTGTTTACGATGTTTTGTTTTTGCAGGATGGTCTCTAAATTTGGTTTGCACCACAGTCCTGAACTTTGCAAGGCATTACAATTATTCAGCAGGTGTGGGCAATTCATTTCTTCAAGGGGCCACATGACCCCTATGTGGACCTATTAGTCCTCCTAAACAGACCCAGTTTCATATGTGGCTCCTTGAGAAAATGAATTGCCCACCCCTGAAGTCAAACACAATAGGACTAGACAGTCTAACCTTTTTACTTTCACATAATTAAGACCATATATTGTCCCATGTGCCCACGTGAAAGCAAGTCTAGAGCATTAGCAATAAGCAAGTGGACATCATAACTTATTTTAATAACTCATTTGTTTAAATGTTATTGAGGGTTAAAAGTATTATTTACTCACAAAGGATTGGTGACACAGGAGGCTAGGCTTCACCTGAACTAATTGGAGTCCCTGAACTGGACCTCTGGACCTTGTTTGCGCTGCTGGAACATTTTAAAAGAATTATCTGACCAATAATATACCTCCTGCATGGTTAATTGTACTTAACAAGCATTTAAGAAGTCTGTGCTCCAGTACATTTCTAAGATCTTATATGGATATTCCTTATTACCAGTTATCTGTGTCTATGCGGTTCACCCGTACAGTTTGTCAATACAGCCTGCTAACCAAGCAGCGTCATTCTACAGTCACTTCTTACTCTTTCAAAAAACACGACTCCAGCCTAAAGCCAACATAGTGATGTCCAGCATCTACCATGTGGGGTGGCTCAGGAGGGGGAGCAGGTCATCTACTAATCGCAAGATTGGTGGTCGTTCTCTGGGTGCTCCAGTCTCCAGTTTTTAAAGTATCCTAGGACAAAATACTGAGTCCAAAATTGCTTTTCAATGAGTCCATTGGAGTTTAAATGATAGATAGAAAGCATATAGGTATAGAAAAAAGTGCTTGTATGATAAGGTGTGAATGGGCATGTTTTATGAACAAGTGCATGCTCAAGTAGAGCTGAGACGTGCTATAAAAGATCCAAGCCATTTACTTTTTACCAAAGTTGTTCAGTCAAGTTGAGATCTGGTAAGAATGAAGGCCACAGTTCTGTAGATGGTAAATAGATGGTACTGTCATCGAAATCCCAAAATATGGCAGACAAATGTAGGGTCAAGGGTTAAGGATTTTCCTTGACTCTATCGCCTGTCAAACTCTGTAGTAGCAAGAGGACGGCTATCAATTTCATTCCACCTTCATGCTAACATCTTCTGCTCTGGTAATGAGCCCAGTCCAAAAACATAAAGCCCGCCCTCATGTAAATCAAATAAAGCGTCAACTCAGCCCGTTTTCCAGCAGGTTCTGTCGTCTCCCGGTTCTCGCTGTGGCTGAGTAAATATTATTATTCATCAGTCCGCCCCTTGATCATTTCCTGTAGGAGGAGGAGGAGTGTTGATCGCTTCAATAATTCAACAACAAAACTTTTGTCTTTGAAGCCACGTTCCCACACCCCGTGCCGACAACGCACTTTCTTCACTCCTTCCTTGTTGAATGTCAGGCTGAGGCGCCAACACATTCTTTAGACGACCTCTTTCAGGGCAGCTTTGAAATAACTTCCCCTGACCTCGTCTTGCCTTGCCGGCGAGAACAGGCTTGACATAATGTAAATCCTCACTGGTAAGCTGATGAAAAAGGACGCTAACAGGAGGGGAAAGGGCTCGATGAGTGCAGAGCGGCGGCTGCTGCTGCAGTTAGCCTGTGTGTATTCCAATATTGGCTCTGACAGAGCGGCCCAGAGGACTCGGCTGCTGAAACCACATAAAACAAACCAGCTGAGAGGAGCGAGCGATGCCGGGGACGCAGCGCTGAGCGTTAGCGAGAGGAACAAATGATTTTAGTCTGTCAAGGAATTCAGCCGAGGATACGTTTGATCTGGAGCTTGTGATTGCTTCTGCCACTGGAATTCCTTCTTCTCTCAGAGATGTGAAGTGGGAGAGAAAATAGCCCCGGGCTGTGAAATACAACCAGGCCCCGAACAAGAGGTGGAGATAAGACTCAAAGATGGTGCATTAACAGCACCTTCATTTATTGATGGCGATAACTGAGTGAGGAAGATGAAAGAAGGGTTTCAGCACTCATGAAGTATGACTGTACTGTAACTTTGTTAGTAAAAAAACAATGACTGGGGATGTTTTGCAGCAGAGAACCTAAGGTTTAACCTAACCTGACTTTAAATTTTTAGTTTTAATTTTTTAACTAAAACCTTAATGAGATATTTAACATGTGCATAAGACTCATTCTAATTAATCTAAGAATCTAAGAAGTGTAATAGTTGTACAGGAAACATCTTTAATGTCTTTAATAAACAATAACTGGGTTCGAATTTATTTTGGATTTTCTCTGATCTCTTTGGATTAAAAGGCTCTACGACGTCTTCTAACCTGACAATGTGGAAGCCTATTAACTTCCCATTAGTCATCATGACTGACGACAATTGTTAGTTTCTCTTTGCAGCATATTTAGGATTTGTTTGACTTCACTCACTAAAATGATCAATACTTAGAACAATGAGAAAGTTCAAGAAAGTCAATGCAGATCTAGTGTACGTTTACACAAGCTGGGAAGGTTGGGAAGCCATTTCTAAACAACTGGACTGGTTCCTATATAGCGCTTTTCTACTCTAAGCACTCAAAGGGCTTTATACAACAATCATGTTAAGTGCTTACTATCTAACATTCACACGCTGATGGATGCATCGGAGAGCAACATGAGGTTAGTATCTTGCCCAAGGATATTTGGCATGCAGACTGGAGGAGCCTGGGATTGAACCACCAACCTTCCAGTTAGTAGCTGACCTGTTCTGCCACCTGAGTTAGAGCCACCCCCCGACAACAGCAGATTCCAAGATCATCAGATCATACATGATTGGGTGTACTTAGATAAATTATTCTTTTGTGTCATCACTTTGCCAAGATGTGCAAGAACACCCAGGCAGTCACTCAGAGATGAGAGGAAATGGGTTATGATGTTATGGAAAAAGAAAATCATAAAAAGTCCCAAATTACCATGAAAATCATGTATTGAAACTTCACGAGAGTTGCTGTCTTGGACATAACGTTGTGACTTCATTGACTCGTCACATTCTATTGGTGAGGTTTAGTCAACTGTTGGAAGGTTTTTAAGGTTTTCTTTCTGAACAAAAGGAGAAAATTGCATCTAAATATTACAATTAAAAGGCCATTTAACCCATTGAAAGCCACATTATTTATGAAATAATTGTATTACAAATGTTCCAAAACAACAAACACATTCCAGAGGTCCAGTTCAGGGACTCCAGAGGCTAAAATGTTTTTATATAAGGCTGTAAATATGTTTATTGCTGTAACGACAATTTAACATGGAAGTCTATGGGGACAGACTCACTGTGATACGAGCTACCACTCCATCTCCAACCAAGTCATGCAACAACAGAAGTTGGTTAATCTGACACAGTATCCATTTCTAGATATCCTAGAGATACATTTACTACAAACTTGGTAAAAAGAAATACTATAAATACTTCTCCACACTAGATATTTTTTGCTACATTTATTACAGTATTTGAGTCTTCATTTTTTAGACTTGATCAGGTGTGTCTGCTGTTCTCACAGGATGAGGTCAGTCACAGACGTATTTACCTTCATCGCTCTGCTTTTCTTATCCATCTGTTTAAAATATTGTACTGCAGAAACACGTCCAACACAAAGATCTCACAAACAGAGTTTGAAATTGGACAGAAGGAAGATGATTACACGAATCTGGCAGTTTCACTTAAATCTGCCTTTCAGGAGTTGAGCAAAACTGTTGGAGATTCTTGAAGTGACATCTGCTCCTCCTCCCTCACAAAGAAACCCGGAATCTATAAATATGGGAGCATTTTTCATTTTCAAACTTTAACTGCTGCATACCAGATGTCTCCTACATCACTGGATGTTCAGGCTCACGTTTCCACTTTGTGTGTGTGTTCTGAGATGGACTTCAAACTACAGCTGCGAGGTCACAAATTCTGCTTCAGGTTCGTGTCTCAAACTCATATTCTAGGTGTTAGCAGAAGAATGAACATGCATCATTCTCCAGAGTGACGTTAACACGTCCATCCAGCAACAACCAAAGTCCGTCTTTGTGCTTGAAGGTGGGTTAAAAAAAGCCAGAATAACTTTAAATGTATCTTTCAGAGATTTTAAGTAGAGCAAAAGCTGGAAAGATATTTTGTCCAAACTACAGCGAGCCCCAAAAGTGCCCAAGTGTCACCTCCAATCAGCACCAGCAGCGGGTGGAGGTTTTACAGCCTGAGCTCATGGCGGGGCGACAAACAGGCCTGTCTGCAGAGAGTTTAAAGACCTTGAGAGGAATGTTTTTTACAGCGAATGCTACATTCTCCGGCGTCTCTCAGGACTCCAAGTTTGACAAGCTCTTTATGACCGACGTGCTTTTGCAAACACTCAAACCTTAGCATAGACGGAGCTGGCATCAGTAATTCCCAACCAGGGGTACCAAACCCCCATGAGGTACTAACCAGATGATAATATGGAGAGAGTATGTCAAGTAACCTGAAAAAAAAGCCTTAATTTAAGAAATGAGAAGACCTGAAGACTTCAGCAAAGAGTTAACAGCTAAAAGTAACAGAAGTGGAGACAGCAGAAATAAATGCTGCACGGTGCATTTCACAGCACAGTACAGCTCATTTACAGCTACATTTTGTTCTTGGACTTCACAGTGCCACAGTAGCTCTTTTTTAATCTTACACAGGGCCTCAGTTCATGCACTGTCTGAAAAAAGTCATTTTTAAATTGGTCGAGGTCCATTTACAGTTTAAAGGCCAGTACAAGCAGACATATCCAAACAGCTTCTCGCCAGCCAAATCTCAAGCAGACCACTTCAGGTTTGAAATCGAGGCGTTCTTACGTTTCTAACTCAAAACTAGAATCTCTACTGACATGACCAAAGCAGCTCAGTAGGAGGATTCAGCCCAGTACCATTCAGGCCGTATATTTTAAAGAAATATTTATATTTATATTGTATTTTATCAAAGATTAGTTGCAGGTGATTCCAAGGTTCCAGGAAACAAACAAGGTTTATGCTGTGTGTCGTTGGTCTGTCGGTTAGCTAATTTGTTGATTTTTAGTTACTAATTTATGTTTGCATTACTGTTGGTTCTTTTCAGTTTGTTTTCAGTCTATTTGTGAATTTGTTGGATTTTTATTGCTTGTTGTTGTTTTTTTCTGTAGGTTTTCTCATTGGTTATTTTGTAATTTCATTCTACTGACTGGTTATTGTTGATATACAAAACCAGTCCATTTTGTTTGTTGGTAAGTTTGATGGTTGTTTTAATTGGTTAATTGATTTGTTTCTTTTTTTTGGCTTTTTTGTTTTTACTTTTTTGTTTTGTTGTTGATGATCGTGTTGCTTTGACAATATGAGTTAATTGTTAGTTTATTCATTTAGTAAATTTGTTTCGTAGGTTGTTTTGTATGTCGCTGAGTTCTTTCTTTGGTTTTGTTGAGAATCATTAATTTGTAATTTTATTTGTAGATTCAATTTGAGGTTTATTTGTTATTTTGCTGGTTGGATGGTGGATTGGTAATGTTGGGTCATTCGGTTGGTTTGCTGAATCTTTTATTATTACTTTTTTGGCAAGTTTGTTTATTATGATGGCTAGTGCACTGGTTTGGTTGTTGGTTGATTAACATTTTAGTTTGTTACTTTGTTGTTTGATTTGTTGGCGATTCTGTTGTTATGTGGGTTGGCCTGTCTGTAAATGTGTTAGTTTATTTGGTTTATAGATAGATTTTTGGGTTGGTTATTTTGGTTGTTGGCTCAGTGATTGGTTGTTATGTTGGTTGGTAGGTTTGTCTGTATGATTTGGTGATGGCCTGTTGGTTTGTAGGTTGGTTTATCTGTAAGTTGATCAGTTTATGTATCTCTTCCAATAGTTTGTCAGTTTGTTTGTTTTATTTTTGGTTTTCAGGTTGGTGGGTTTGTTGATTTTATGTTTTTTTTTTTTATTCTTGGTCGTTTTTTTTTTTT
>VUQR01010479.1:4447-15605 GCA_015108515.1 Hemichromis elongatus | reverse complement strand
AGGTACCTTGGTGTTCATCTGAACAGCAAACTGGACTGGACTCATAACTCAGACGCCCTCTACAGGAAAGGGCAGAGCAGGCTGTACCTGCTGCGGAGACTCAGGTCGTTTGGAGTGGAGGGCCCACTCCTGAAGACCTTCTATGACTCTGTGGTGGCCTCAGCCATCTTTTATGGTGTGGTCTGCTGGGGCGGCAGCATCTCTGCTGGGGACAGGAAGAGACTGAACAGGCTTATCCGAAAGGCCGGCTCTGTTCTAGGATGCCCTCTGGACCCAGTGGAGGTGGTGAGTGACAGGAGAATGGTGGCTAAGCTGTCATCCCTGTTGGGCAACATCTCCCACCCCATGCATGAGACTGTGACTGCACTGAGCAGCTCATTCAGTGGGAGGCTGCGGCACCCACGATGTGGGACGGAGAGATTGCGCAGGTCTTTCCTCCCCACTGCTGTCAGACTACACAACAAGACTCTAACTGATCAAACACACACATCCACAAATGTGCAATAACACTAAATTTTGTGCAATAATCTTGAGTTGTATATAGCACTTGTATTCTATTTTTTATCTTATTCTATTTTTATCTTATTGTATATTTGTATTCTATTTTATTCTACTGTATATAGTATTTTATTTTATTATATTTGTACAGTGGTGTACTGTATTTATTCTTACTTTATTTTATTCTAATTTTGCTTCATAACCTCTGTACTGTCCACTTCCTGCTGTGACAAAACAAATTTCCCACGTGTGGGATTAATAAAGGTTATCTTATCTTATGTTTCATTTTGTCTGCATTTTGGGTCCTCTACGTCACTCCATACAGTCTGCCCCCGCCAGACTGTGACAGCAACAAGGGTCGGATAGGAAACAGGAGGGAAAATAGCTGGAATTAATACAGACAAACTGGATGGTGGATGCAAAACTGAACACAGGAAGAAAGACTGGTGTTATTGTATGTGGGGGATATTTTAGTTCAGTGCATCATTTGAACAGTACCACCTACTTGAGTTTTGTTGCTGATCCTGTTTATCCCTTTATCACCACAGTGTACCCATCATTTGATGAGCAACAGCTTAAATCATCCCAAACTAGTTTCTTGAACATGACAGTGAGTATTTTAAGGCTCACAATAATCACATCTCTAGCTCAGAGCTACAGAGTCATGTAAAAAAGGTTTGACATATCAGGACATAATGATAAAAAAATCTGGTCCTTACCAGATTCTAAAATTATTTAAATACAAACAACCTAAGTAGTGTGTGTGTGTGTGTGCGTGTAAAAACAAAAAACAACCAAAAAACAGACTTTGTGAGCTACTGCTTTAAGTGTGGTGATAACACACTGTGGTTTACTTGAGCACGACAGCAACAGGAAACGTGACACTTTTTGGGTTGGTTAGCATGTCAGACAGAGTCATGAATTAAAAAGCACAGATCAAGAGCACAAACCAGAAAATAATAATAAAAAAAACTAAAAAAAAAATCTGGTCTCACATGGTCACATGGACAAGAGCTGCGCCACATTTGAGCTGCAAGGTGTTTTGCTGCTGTTTGCTACAACTATCTGTATGGCTGTATGGCAGCCACCATAGGAGCTGGTCACATTCTCGTAATAGTCAGGAAAGGTCGTTCAGTGCTTCATTTATTAACTAACCATCCTTGATGAGTGGAAATGTCCTCTCAAACCCCGATGAAAGAAAGATTAACACAACTGCAGCTCATTAAGCAGGGCTTTTTACACCCACAGTGCAGGAAGGAGCGCCACACAGTTCTTCCTTTGGTCATCTTACTCATCAGTTTGTTTGTTCACTGTACATTTTATACATATCTCTGTACAATTTTGTGCCACTTTGTGTCTTCCTTTTATATTTCCCTTGCTAAAAGAGCTGTGTAACACCCAAATTTCTCATGCGTGGGATAATAAATGTCTATTCTATTCTAAATTAGTGCAGTGACTTTAAAGTTCACAAAAATTAATTTGCAATGTTCTGCCCTTATTTTAAAGTTGCTTTATTGCATTTAATAATCGTTGTTTGCTCAATCTTTTACCTAATTGAAGTATCCTTTCTGCACATATTGACTAAAACTCAAAGTGACCTTTAATTTTCTTTTATTGCTGTCTACCTTTTATTTTGTTGCATCTGCAACCAAGACTAACTGAGAGTCACCAGTTGACCTAAAAAGTATGTTTCTGGACTGAAGAGAAGCTGGAATGGCCAAAGGAAACAAATATATACACTGTGTTGTTTTGTGGACAGCTCAATGTGTGAAGTTAGTCCAACTGAATCCTGAAAATATTTATTTTGCCACTATTTATATTTTACTCAAGGTTTGAGAAATGTTCGAGCTGGTACACAGAAACTATCACTAAAAATACAATTTTGCTTCCTCCCATCTTTGGGCTTTTCAAAGTAAATTCTGGATGTTATCTTCATGTTTGACATCATTATGTTAGAAAAAAAATCTTCCTGTTACATTAAAAAAACAAAAAAACAAAAAACAAAACAGGGAAGAGATTTTATCTACAGCCCACTATATGTTTTTTCTTCCCTTGTATTGTTCTTGATTGTAGATAAACCAAATTATTCCTTTCTTCATTTTTAACCTGAAGTTACAGGTTGTAATTTGATGTATTTTATTTATTTTAAACTTCAGTTTCTTTTGATGGAGGCAACATTTTCAGTAAAGGCGGATGTGAATGTGTGTGTTGCTAAATAAGTTCTGTTTTTTTTCTTCATCTGTGGTTTCCTTACAGAGAAATGTCCACTGAACCTAGTCAAACCACACACGACTAAACCTCTTCTACATATTCAGTCTGTATGAAATCACATACATGTAAGTTAACTACCAAAGCTGCCACAAAACAATGTTTTGTTGAACTTGATAAGTACATGAATGTGTTGGTCTCTAGGGTATTTAAAGCTGGCAGGAAATGGATAGGGGCCATTTTGAGAAGTTGCTGTTTGTATGTGCAAGAGATTGGCAAAAGATTATAAAGCAAATACTTCAGTTAAGACTGAGTGAAGTCTGATGTTTTCCTCACCACACGTCTCGGCGTAACAGTGGTGCTCACTGACACGACACCAGCTGCAGTTTGCTTAGGTTGTACTACTGGTTCAAAATCATCAGCCATTGCTCCTTCAGGTGGTGGATCTGGCTCAATTGTTTGTCCATCTTCTCTTTCTTCCATGTCAGCAAGGGGGCTTTTCTTTGTTCCACGGTTTCTTCCACGTCCTACCCATCTCATTTGGCGTATTTTCCTGCTTCATTCAGAGGCGTAATAAATCCCACTGCTGCCACCACTGTTACGCTGAGACGTGTGGTGAGGAAAAACATCAGACTTCACTCAGTCTTAACCGAAGTATTTGCTGTAGTTGTAGCATTTCTTAGCCTATGAGAATATACAGTAAAGTGTAAGCACAGAAAATATGGTAGTCCATTTACTGACCACAAAATTACAGAATGTGAAATTGCACAATTGTGTGAGTTCGTTCGTCTAAATTAAAACTGTTTTTTAGGCATGGCAGGAAATTCTCCCAGTACTATAGTTCTGCATGAAGAGTGAAACAAGGGCATGTTTGCAGTGAGTTCAGACACAACACCTGAAGACACACACACACAAATTTATCTAAGCTTACGCTTCTACTAGGACACCACAAATCAAAACAGATTTAGCCGTGCTAAAGTAACATACAAACAGCTATTGTACAACAGCTGTCTATCTGCCCTCGCAGACTGTAAAGGTTACTGTAACAAACAAGCGCAATCATCTATAAAATTATTTCCAGAGGACCGGCTTCTAGATATATCACACACACACACATCTTATAGTATGCGCATATTTTTTAGATGTGAGTGGTAACAATGTTTCAGTCTTTTACAAAAACACAAACACACACCCAGCAGAACTCAGCAAAGTCATTGATGTGCTGCTCATAGCCAGAGTCCACTTATATACTAAACTTTACATTCATTGGGCTCTCTTCTCTCCTTGCTCTTATTCTCTAGTTAGAAATCCAAGTTGACAACATGTTCTAGCTGAAAATTCTGACTGGGAACTTGGACATTTGGCATTTGGATATGAAAGAATTACTCTGTGGGAAAAAAATCAACTGCTTTTGATCAATTTATAAACAGGTTTGCAGGAATTTTACACAAATGATTGATCTGTGATTTCTGTTTTGAATTCTTAGTTTGAGTTTCAGTTCCTACTTAGGTTTTCTATTTTAAGCGTTTTGGTTTTGGAGTTTGTTTTTCATTAGTAATCAGGCCTTTGTGTATAATCTTTCATTACTTTCACATTGTCTCTTTATCCTGCTCATGTTTGGTCTTTTTAGTTTGCTTAGTTCAGACGGATACACTGTAAAGCAAGTTAAACATAACTATGCTCTCTTTGTGTTAGCTCGCGAACAAAACCTAAAACCCCATTTGAGATCACAAAGATAGTTGTAAGATCTTTCTGTTAATTTAATGTGTAAACATTAAAGGTTGCTGTCCCCTGACCTAATAAAGGAAAAGTAGAAATTGCTTTAGTTTGATGTCAGATCAAAGATAAATTCATGTTATTGAGTGAACTAGTATTATTGGCTACTATTAATGCCTGTGACTGCAAAACTGTAAAACACAGTCAGCATCAAATAGTATCAATTAGTATAGTAGATTAGTGTAACAATGTTTTTATATTTTCTGTATCACCAAATCAATTTATACACAGTCCAGTGACAATGTCATGCAAAGTTTGCATGACATTGTTATGTTATTTTAATAATTAAATAGATATTCCTGGTCAAATAGGGCCAATAAAAAAAAAAAACAAATAAAATGGTTTGGTAGGATTAAAAACATTTGTAAATTTTCTACATCATTAGTTGAATACATGCACATTACAGTGCCAATGTGACACACTATTCGCATGATTGTAAATTTACACGTGGGCATATTTTGAGCATATATAAAAGGTATTTTGTCAGCAGTAAATCTGTATTGCTCTTACACGATGTTGACACATGAAACTTAGCTCAGAAAAGTAAGTGTAGCCTCCAAGTTGTACACAAAGAATCAACATTTATACCGAGCTTTTCTAGTCTCATTGAACACTTTAAGCTCTGTATACAGACACATACCACCTTATTCTGTTTCTATTTTGAATCTAAACTTATGTTCAGAAACATCAATTTAACATATTTCAAGACCCAAGAAAAGTTTTGTCATGTACTAACAGTATTTACATTATCAAGTTCTTACCTTCTGTGTAGCTCTGTGGACAGCTCATCACACCGAGGCTTCAAGTTCTCAACTTCAGAATTACACCAAGTATCTCTGCACCAAAAACACACCCTTTTATTCTATAAATATTAATGTTTGCTCAAGCTTTGACAAACAACAGAAAAATATATATTTATTTATATTTATATTTTATATTTATTATATTTATTATTATTATTATATTATATATTATATATTTATTATATATTTATTTAAAGAAATAATTTTGTTAGTCACTGAAAAAGAACATGTTGGAATTACATAATTCAATAGTAGACATTGTTTGCACACAGATGTTTTGCAGTGGCAGCAACTTGAACAATTGAGTTAAATCAACAGTTAACTTTAAAACATGAGGCAATTGTGTTAAATACAACCAAGATACTTACATAAATCCAAGAGATGACCAGTGTCCTTTTATTTGTGGTTAGATAAGTACTGAGATACGCTTGCTTGGTACTATTTGCTTAGACTTCCTAGAAAGGACTACTATACAACACTTGCATGAACACATTTGTCACAAACTTCCCGTTCAAGTGATATAATGGGGCGGCGGCTTTACGGCTAGTACAGTGTACTTCTTCATCTCAGAGTAACTGTTTTCATTTTACTTAATTTCATTCTGTAATACTGAAGACAATTTCATTTAGTCTTAACTTCCTTTTTATGAATGATTTCTTTTTTCCCCAGGAAGATTGGTATGTGTCGTGTGCCTTTTGTTTGGCCAGTATTTCTTTTTTCAAGTTGGATATAATCAGCTGTCAGTTTTACAGTCCTTTTTTGGTCTTAGTTATAACTGAACTCTTTACACAACAACCCACATTCACCCTGTAACACATGTTCATCACTTTATTTTGATCTACCTTGCATCCACACCAATGTCCAATTTGAAAGACCAACAGTCTTTGAACTGTGGATGAAAAACCACACAGGTACATAGAGAACACGCAGAATCCACAAAGGAAGACTATCTCCAACCTACTCTTCATATTTAGATAACTTTTTCTAAGGGTAAAAGTTATTATTTATTTCAGTAATATTGAGGTTACAGACAATATTTCAATTGTGTGATGGTCCCTGTGCCTTCTCAGCTGACCCGGCATGGCTACAAGTGTTTTTTCCCTGTTGCGTCTCGCTCCCTCTCTCCTCCGGCGCTCTGGACTCTACCGGGGCGGAGTATTGGCGACTCCAGCCCCTGGCTGTGACACCTGCAAGCGATCAGCTCATCAGCCGGCTCTGTACTTAGGACGGCAGCAGTGAATGCTTCGTCGCTGGATTATTGTGTAACACTCGTCAGTGTCTTTGCTTGCTTCTAGCTTTCTTCGTGGTTTCATTCGTGCTCACTCACCTGCTTTTCCCTCTCTGTGCCAGATTCGACCTGCCAGCCTGAGGACCGCCGCATTGGTGAGTGTTTTTGCCGGTATGCTGAGCTCGCCTGCGCTACAGAGGGGGATTGCTGTACATATCCCTGTGTGTTCCCCTCCCCCGTACCCGTGTTTCCCGGAGACCCCTGCCCGTGACCCTCACCTGTATATATCTGCACTTGGTGCTTGCTTATAAATAAATTGTGAACTTCTGAAACGGTCTGCCTTCTGAGTCTCTCCTGAGCCTGACAAATTGTTAATGTTTTTGTTTTCACAGATCAAAAATTTCCAACTGATATGCATGTGCTGCCCTCCTGTGGTTTAGTTTGTTTGTCAAATTAGGATTGCATCTTTTTTTCACTCTGTTATTTATTCATGTGCGTGTCTTTTGATAAAAGCAATACATAACGAAAAAAAAATATCATGCTTTGTATTGTATTTTTAGTTTTGTAGTTTTAATCAACTGTGTTGCAGGTGAAAAAAGATTGATTGGTATTATAAAATATCACACCAGTAAAATCTCTTAAAGCAACTGTCCCCTGCTCAAATGATGCTGTACACTCTTGCGGCTTGTAGAAAAAGTTTAGTGTGGAAAACAAACAGGCTGAGAAACAGTACATAGGCAAGGGCTGTTGCATTAATAAATACTGCGAAAACACAACCTTCAACTGTGCAATATTTCTAAGGACTAAATCACTGTGCCGCAACTGTATTCTCCCTTGTTCATTCTTATATACAGTCCTGTATATACTATATTTTTTTATTTTTTTTTTATTGTACATATATACTTCTTTCTCTTAAAAGTGCCCTTTTTTTACTTGTATGGAATGGGTTTGAAAGGGAAACATTAATGTATCTAATGATTTTATCTTTGTTTATCAAATACAAGTCTAAAAAAATGTAAAATGTGACATTTTTGCAGCAGTTATAACACAAAAGAATAACAAATTTTAAAAAAATATCAGACACAGAATGTTGTTTTCAATTTTATTTTTTTAAATGTTCAGAAGGGTCTTCGCTAGTGATATTATTCAAACGGCATTGATTCACCTCCTGTATCCTCTACTGATGTATATATGCTGAACTGAATATTAGATTTGCACAGATGCATTTGTAGGTTGTTCAGTTTTTATGGTTTCTCACAAATACTTCTGTGAGCCACGCTGCAGGAAGCATCAAACCAACTGTTCAGATCAGAGGTTTCACCTTTTACCCCTATTCTTGCACAGTCCTCTCCATCAGGGTAATCCCCTTTCCAATCATCTGGCTCATTGTAGCCCCAATAAGTCAAACTAAAAAGAAAGAACAGAAACACCTGTTCAAGTGAAACCACATAAATTTGAAGCAGTAAATAAACAAAAATATTCTCAATAACAAACCTTTTATCCAGTGGTGAGCCATCCACCCACAACCATCTACCCTCTTCTGCTGAGTCATTCAGTCCAAACCAGAACTTATCCTGAGGATAATTCATTATGTCTTTCAGTCTTTGATCCAGGAATTTCTGAATAGGAAATTTTGGTGAAAATTACCTTACAGGACTTCTAAATATGTGATAAAATAGATGTAAAAACATGAACCTGCAACAGTGTTTTATACCTGCTCCTCCCTGCTGTCTATCTTAACCAGGTCTCCTCCTTTAGCTCTACATTCACCTCTGCTCTCAGTCCAGGATTGTTTACTGACAGAAAAAAAATAGCACTTTCCTCCATGATGCTCCCAGCCTTCTCCACATTTAGAAAATGGCTCATCTATGAAGATGTTAGAACACAAGTCATGAGGAAGAAAGCACTGTTCATGTTTGTGTGATTTGGATATGATAGGAAATGCTTTCTGTCCTGTGATTACAATCTAACTACTTCAGTCATCAGTCCGAAGGCTGGTTATAGGTATGAGCAGGGGTGGGCCTAGCCAACCCACTCAGGTCATGTTGCCCACCCAGTCTAATAAAGAAAAAATCTGAATTAAAAAAACAAAAAAAAAACAGAAAATGTGATCAGCAGAAAAAAAGAATCAGACAGAAAACACGAACACTGTTTCTAAGATGTGGTTTGGTTAGTCTGCTTTCAAAGTTTTCCACTACCCACTTGCTTTACATGAGCAGAGGTGAAAGCTGAGGTGTGATCAGAAAAAAGAGACCACCAATGTGAAGTGTGCAGAGGTACTAAACAAAGGCACAAGTAAATGCCACTTGCACACACGCACGCACACACACACACACACACACACACAAACGTTGTGTTTTCATAACTCGCGGGGACATCTCAATGCTTTCCCTAGCCCCTTACCCTAACCCTGACCATCAAAAATGAATGCCTAACCCTGACCCTTAACCAAACATAACCTAATAGTAACCCTGACACTAAAACCACATTTTGAGCCTCAAAAATGCCTTCAAACTTGTGGGGACCAAAATCCCGGTCCCCACAAGTTTGAAGGCATTTTTGTAATACCCGTACACACACACACACACACACAGCCCTACTCTTCGTGAAACATTGAAAAAAAAAAAAAGGTTTGACTGAAACTGTCACCGCATTCATTCCAGTAGTATTTGAACTTATTTTCAGAGAAGTAAGAGAGCCGTAATCTTACCGACTCATCTAACCTACTCAGCCTAAAGCAGATAAATCCAGGCCTGCATCAGAGGATACACACATGTGAAAACAAAATCCATAGTTTACTTATCTTTACTTCAGGTTAGGAACATGGCTTTGATTCTCTCAGGAAAAAGAAATACTTTTATCAATTTTTCAACAGGGTCATCTTTTTTTTTTTTTAATTTGTTTTGGGTTTTTTTTTGAAAACCGTTAAAGTTATAAAAATCTTCATGATGGTTAAAAATGTTCCGTAAGCAAGGCTGAAATAACATCTCAGATGTTAACAGAGTACCAGTCTTTCTGCTTACCTGTGAGATTTTTGACACATTCACACTCCTTTTTGAGACCTTCCAGATTTTTTATCATTTTCTTTGTTCTCATTTGTTCAAAAGCTGATTAAAGGCAAGCACAAATTCCAGTTAGTCAACATCTCTGCTAAGAAAAAGTAAAATACATCAGCTGGACTAAAGCAAATCAAGTCATTCTGTTCAAGTAAAATAAAACTCACAGAGACGATAAATCACAACAAAAGCAACTGCCAGAAGGCAACAGAGAACCAGCAGGGCAACTTTCTCTGAGGTGACCTTTGACCCTCTTTTTGATTTTGCATGTTGAGAGTCAGGATCCTTACCTGATGAAGATTTAGAGGAAACACAGATGTGGAGAAGGTAGACAAAATAATAACCAACTACTAAACCCAATTTTTTGTAAAGCACTTTAAAACAACCACAAATTATATAAAAACACAACTGTGGGACATGATGCCACCAGACTCTAAACAGCTCCTCTGGCATCACATCAACATATCAGTCTGTATTCTGTAATACATTTGAATTGCAGTTTTACACAAAGTTTCTGGTGTGGTTTAAAAGTTGCTTAAATAATCTTTCTTACAAGGACAGGAAAACCACAGTTCAGTAAACAACAATGTGCATCACAGTGGAGACATCCTGTCCCCCTCCTTAGGCACCTTGTAATCATTTGATGTCTTTAAGTGTGCGTTTATCTTGTATTTTTTTTTTGGCAATTCTTCACCTTAAAGTGTCAGTTTACCCTGAAAATAGGTACATGCTACATATTTTTCCTCCAGCCTGTAATAAAATTTATACAAGGTATGAATTTATATTTTGTAACTGTTTTATTGGTATGAATGACCAGATCCTGAGCTTTTTCTTTGAGTCCCGTGAACAGAATTTATTAGCCTTCCTAATGAATATTTATAGATATTTAATTCATAGATGTTATACACTGCAAAACAGTTAGGTCATATACCACAGCTCTAGTTCGGAGAACCACAGCTACACTAGACCAACAGGAAATATGACTCTTTCTTTCTTTATTAAACCTTCATGAAGCTTTCTTTGTGTCTCTTTCTCAGTTGCATGTTAATGTATTAAAATATACATAGTCTAAAGTTTGGCCTCAATTTATATGAAAGGACCACTAAGATCTGATTACCTGATTTACCACCACATTTAATGTTCTTACCTTCTGTGTACCTCTGTGGATTGGTCGTCATACTGATGATTCAAGATCTTGACTTCAGACTTAGTCACTATCTCTGAATCACAAAAATACAACCTGGTGTTATTTCTCCTGTATCTTTATTCCTGATTCAGTTTGCAGAGTCATAAAATTCACAAAAAACCTTGTGAGCATCAAGACACATACTAAATCTCCTCCGCCCCTCACTGGTTTGGGCTTTCAGAAAAAAAACAAAACTGCAACACTTACAGCACTTCCTGTTGAAACGTAGAGATGAGTGGGCTTTAACTAGAGCCTGGTTCCTACATTTTGATTTTTCATATTATTCAGATTAACAAATTATTTCTTTTGACCTGAACTGAGGTCAGTGATGTTTTTTCCCTCTGTATTCATTTATTTTAGTTGAAGATTCAATTTATTTTCATAGATATGGACATGCTACTGT
>VUQR01010477.1:33331-44335 GCA_015108515.1 Hemichromis elongatus | reverse complement strand
AGAGAAGAATGTAGATGGTAATTAATAAGGGTTATAATATAATGCATCTTTTCTGTCCACCTGTCCTGTGAAGCAGTTTAATGTCAATGTAAGGGAAATTCTCTCGTTTCTGCAGTACTACTTCTAACAGCTCACTACCGCGTCTGAGCTGCTGAGACTCTCCCTCAGTAAGCGCTTACCCTTGGTTCATACTTATGATGTGACCCAGAGTGTGGTACCCCCCAGCTGCAAAGTGTTCCTTGTAGCGGCCCATCTTTATGGTGTCCAGCCACTCGTCTACTGAGTTACAGCTGCTGAAGTCAGGGATAGCTCTCTCCATCAGCGTAGGACTGTTTAAACTGCAGCAAATAGAGACAGATGGCAGTGGATCAGAAGCAAAAGAGACAGGAAGATGTAACGGAAGACAAAAAGATTAGTTGAAGGGAGCGTAAAAAGGAGAGGAGTCAAAAAGTGAGCAAGAGGGAGAATCCTGAGGGAGAAGGGGCTTTTGAAATGCACGAGTATGTGAGACAGGAAATCGATAGCAGTTAAAATGATTGAGAAGAGGTGGTGACCGTGGTTGCAGGATGGCTGCTTTGGGTAGATTAATACAGGGAGAAATGCCTAACACTCCTCCTACTTCTCTGCCTCTTACTATTCCTACTGTTTCCCTCACCTCACAGTGCCATGCACCACTGACTCCATAGGACCTGAGATCTGAACTGAGCAATTTACAAACGCCTAGCTTTAGCCTGGGTGTCCTTTCAAACCTGCTCCCAGATTCACTATGGATCAATGTCAATATCACAGCGAGGCTTTTACTTAATGCACAGCGCGTCGATCAGAGATGAGCTTATTGGAAAACGAACATGACCGCTCGCTTCATCTGCCAGACAACTTTGAGGGTAACTTTAGGCTGCAACTTTATCCCACAGCGCCCATGCTTGATAGCAGCGGGATGAGATTGGATTTACCCTGCTTCCCACACCAGGATGGTTACTTAGTAGCTTAACAGTCAGTCACCATATATTGTCCTGGAGATCATCTCCTCAGGCCCTCGCAGGTGGTGCCTTGCTTTGATTTGCAGCTTAATCCACTAATCACATGAACCAATATTTGATTAAATTTTGGCGAGCTGTCTTGCCAAATTAAATCAAAAAGACTCCTTGGCATGTGACATAATGCACTCATGTTGCGCCGCTGCAAATATGGATTTATTCTGTTGCCCACCTACCTGCAGAGTGTGTCCATAGACTTCAGGTTCTCTGGGTTACGGATTAGCTTGTCAAGAACGGTGACTATCTGGCAAAAACGGGGCCTCTCGTTGCGATCCTTCTGCCAGCAATCCAGCATGAGTGTGTGTAGAGCAGCAGGACAGCCCATAGGAGCAGGCAGCCTGTAGCCCTCCTCAACAGATTTGATTACCTGTACATGTCCAGTAGAATATGGATAATGACACAATGTGTAGCATAAAAATCAACATTACGTTATAGTCGCTACATGGTATTTAAATCAGCCAAAAACACTCACATCTCTGTTAGTGAGATTCCAGTATGGTCGCTCTCCATAGGACATCACCTCCCACATGACCACGCCATAACTCCACACATCACTGGAAGAGGAGAATTTCCTGTATGCGATGGCCTCTGGAGCCGTCCATCGGATTGGGATTTTTCCACCCTGCCAGGAAGACAGAAAAATTCAAGCAAGCATTCAAGGGAGATATGGAAAAAAAGTAGTAAGAAGGCCACATCCATATCCAGAGCTGGATGTTTCATTGCCATTGTGTCTGCATAGCCTGCTATCACACACACACAAACATAGATAGATATAAGGAATAGTTAAAAAATTAGATAAGACACATACTGCAAATTATAGATGTCCCAAATAAAATGCTTTAGGATAAATTAAAAAAACAAAACAAAACAAAAACTTAATGCACTGTAATAAATAATTGGGCTAAATAGATCAGATTAGACTAACAAATGAAATGTTGCAATGGCTTCAAGGGCTGGGCAAATAGTTAAAATTGTCTAATAATACTAAATTGCTAAGGACTATTTTTAATTGTTTCTCTAAAAGTAAAAGATACAATTAATAAAAAGCATATGTATTAAATTGTGAAAGTGGAAGTAAAAAGTAACAAATAGCTTAGGTATTTAATGACTTGCAGTAATGACTTGCAGTAATGGATAAACAAATACTAAATAAAGATTTTATTGAGCAAAAGTCTTGTACCACCCTTCATAACTTTTTATTTTGCTAGGAAAATGGAAAATAGATGCAGCAATCTATTTTTAAAAAAAATGTGCAAACATAAAGGCTCAGCCACAGTTTCTAACAAACTTGAAATTTGATATTTGGTGTGATCTACTTTTACTCTGCCTCGCAGCCTGAACTTTTTTAGGTAAGCTTTCTCGCAGTTTCTTTAAATACACTTCAGGAATAGTTCTCCAGGGTTCTTTAAGCTCATTCCAAAGCTACTTTGGATGTTGGCTGCCCTTTGTTCTGTTCTCTGTCAGATGATCTCTTACTGCTTCAATCATTTTGAGGTTGAGGCTCTGGGGAGGCCAATCCATGACTGATAGTGTTACATTGTATATTTTTCTATTCAGGTACACCTTTAATGCATTTGCAGTATGTTTGGGATCATTGTCATGCTGGAAAATGATACACGGCTTTATTCATTCATCAAGCCAGAATAATAATAGTAATGTATACTTTAGTGATCCCTCTGGGAAAATTAGTCTCTCTGCATTTAACCCATTCAAAGCAGTGGGCAGCCACCAATCCGGCACCCAGGGAGCAGTGCGTAAGCCTGATGTACCCCTGAGCAAGGGCTCAGGGGTACATCAGGCTCGTTCAGTGGATTTGAACCCCAGACCTTCCGATCCTGGGGTGATGATGCTACCTACTGAGCTACCCCTCAATTGGCTGCCTGCATGCAGTCCTTAATGACATTAAGATCTAGATTACTTGTAAGTTCTTACTTCTAGATTTAGGCAAAACTGAGTTCCTTGCAACTCTTAGAAAGATGGTGTCTAACCATTTTACACGACAATGCTCCAGTAACACAATGAGCAGTCTTGGAGTCATTAAATAAACATTAAATAAAAATATATACAGCTAAAATGAGAAATTCCTGTCCCAGAATGATGCTAAAAAAAAAAACTGGGCTGGACGATTGTAATTATTATTGTTCATTATTATGAGTCACTCTAAAAGCTCCCTGAAAAGTTTCCAGTTAATCCAGAAGCGAGAGTCCTAAGTGGGGGATAGAAAGACAGGAAAATTTCTCCCATATTGGCTTCTCTTCATTAGATACATATTTAATACAGAATTGAATTTAAAATCCTTTTTCTCACATACAGAACCATTAATAAGTAGGCTCCATCATATCTTAAAAATATTATGCTACCTTATTATCCTAACAGAGCATCTAGGTCTCAGATTGTTGACTTACTTGTGGTCCTAAAGTTTTCAGAAGTGATATAGGAGGCAGAGCCTTCAGCTGTCAGGCTCCTCTACTGTGGAACCAGCTTACAATTTGGATTCAGGACTCAGAGACTCTACTCAACTACAATGACTAAATAACTTAAATGAATGGATAAAAAGCACCAAAATTTAGTTTTAGTTATTAGATAAATGGATAAATAGTCTACTAATGAATAAAGTGTTAAATAAATTAGCTAAAAGTCATTTTAAAAGCATGCAGTAGTAGCTACATTGTGGCTAGAAGTAGATAGCCTAAATGTTTTTAATAGTTCTCAGTAATGCATAAATTGCTTAAATATAATTAATTTAATAGATAAGTAGCTAATTAGGTCATTAAAGGATAAATAAGTATCATGGTTAGCCGAAACAATAGATAAATAGTTTAAATGGTCTGTGGTAGTAATTGGTACATTTTTAAAAATAATTATTTAGATTGATTTAAATAACTTGCAGTAAATTTAAAAAAAAAATTTGAAAAAAATGAAACAGATGGAATAGTAGGACTATTTAATGGAAAAGTGGTTAAAATAGACTAGACTTATAAGGTTATATAAGCTGGCGGTTTTTATCTGACAAGGCTTTGGGGGGTTTGTCTGAGGAAAGGATTGAGAACTGCTGCCCTAAAGCATCAATAATGTACATTAAAACACACATGAAAGTTAGTTGTCATGTCATGAGTAACGGCTTTGGTGACCTTTTTGAAGGAAAACGTAGTGATGATGTGATTAGGGATTTTGTTATATATATAGCTAAAACTCTAATGGAATTTAATATTAAAGTTAGTTAAAAGCTTGATTAGAAATGATACATGATATTTTCAAATCTTCTATTGTATTGTTAATTGGATATTAAAAGTGAAAAGTATTAATATCAATGAAAGAGATTTAGCAACATAAAAAGAGCACAACATCTTGACCATAAATGAAATTACTACTAAAGTACAATAGATTCATAAATGTGCTACTACCTGCTCACTGTTTAAGAGCAAATGTTAATGAAAGCAGAAAATAACAGAACAAACTAAAGGGCAACGATGTGTATGTGTATGTTCTCAGGACAAGAATAGACTTGCAAGTGTTAGCAAGTAAGTGAACTACTTGCTTTGTACTTGATATTAAACTAGCACTTAATTAAGTTGACAAATGGATACATCACTTCCTAAACAAACAAAGCACTCCCTGAAGGTTACTCACCAAATATAGCCAATTCCAGACACTTGATATTCTGCTAAACATTTAAAACAGGCCAAAGTTTCCGTACTTTCAATTCCTTCAGAGTTACTTTGCTGCCACCTTTGACTCCATTAAAGAACTTTATAACCTTATACTTCCACAATCTTCAGCAACAACAAGCATTATTTTGATGCATGCTATAATGACACCATAATGTTCATATATTGCCATCTATAATCAGTTTCTCCTTCACACTGGGTGATGCTGTACATGACTTGGTGTCTATAATCTGATTGCTTTGCTTTTACAGACTAATGGACAAATGTGTTTGAAGCAGGTTTGGATCTGATAGCATTGGAATCTTTTACTTTTTTTAGGTAACACTCAATATATAACTGCTTTAATATGAGAGTATTCTTTAAAACAGCTCTTTCAGTTGACTTTAATTCCATTTGTACTACCTTATAAAAGAGTTTTACGTCTCCAGCCTTCGTTTTTCCATGATTTTGGTTCTTGTAGTTATCTTTATATGTTCATATAATAAAGATATGGTTTTAAAAAACAAAATTCAAAGGCTGCCTCGTCAAATTTTTAAAGTTGTTTGTGGTGACTGAGTAGATTTAAAGCATCATGTAAACACACACACACAGATGGTGGGAGAACAGACATGCTCTGATACTAATCTCAGAAGCCTGATGTGTTCATAAAAGTGTAGCATAAATATTTATCATTAGATATTTAAAGGTCAGAATGTGATTATATTTTATTGAAGTCGATGCCTTGAGCAACACAATTAAAGGCGCTCCATCTATTTATTTGGGCACTTACACAAAACTGGGGCCACAAAGGAATCAGCAGGAATCAAGATAAACCAACTTCTGGTGTGCTTCTAGTGTGGCCCATTTTCCCATAAGGCAAAACAGAAGCATTTTAAATAGTGGCAGGACAAAATTTATTGTTAAACTACTGATATAAACAACTGTATATTGTTAAACCTTTACATTTACAATGAGACAACTACAACTGAGTTAAAAAGAAGGAAAAGTGAGCCAGATCTGCACCAAATTTTGATAATTCTTACTGATTAGTAATTTTGTGTAATATTATATATGTTAATATGCAAATATTTTTAATAATTATGTCATTCATTTATCTCAAATCAGATGCCGTTTTGTGTGTTACAGCATACTTAATAGGAGACAATACCTCAGACATAAAATCATCTGATTATTCGTCTAAGATGATTATTTTACTGTGTGTGCCTGTGTGTGTGTGTGTGAGTGTGTCGCCGTATTAATGCTTGCCTCAATGTGAAAACTCACACTGGTGGTGTATGCAGCGTCTGGGTCATCCTCGAGTACTCTGGATAGCCCAAAGTCAGACACCTTACACACCAGGTTGCTGTTGACCAGGATGTTGCGCGCGGCCAGGTCACGGTGGATGTAGCCCAGGTCAGACAGGTAGGTCATACCGGCCGCGATGCCACGCAGCAACCCAACCAGCTGGATAATGGTAAACTGGCCATCGTGTCTCTGCAAGAAGGAACAGAGAAATGAAAGATCAGGAAGGGAGTGGCAGGGAGGTAGAGTATTAAGGCTATATCAAAAAAATTAAATAATGCGACGGCATAGCAGCTGAGAAGATAAGCAGTGATAATAGAAGAGATTTTAATCAAGATAGAGCAAAGAGTAAAGATAAGAGAATAAAACATGACAGGGATTTGCTTTTAAGTAATAATCTGCTGTATTATCATATGAGCAAATACAGGAGCTGTTTGACATTGTCGATGTAATACAATGTTAAACCAACCTATACATGGTGTTAAAGAAAACTTTCACATTTGCTTCTCCACACCATTCTCTACTCCTTGCCACAGCTGCTCATCGCAGCATAAGCAATGTCACTATACTCTGAAACATGCAATCATGAAACAGCAACAGAAACAACAATCAAATCCATCTCAAACTCTGTTGTGGTGTCAGCGGTATTTTTCAAGGATGTTAATAAGGGCACTAAAATCAGTGTTTTTAGTGAGGATTAAGGTGTCCTTGGAGTTTAAAGTTCTCAAACTTCACCAGTTACTGATTAGGTCACATAATGAAGCTTCACGACCAGGTTGCTTCAAACTTAGATTTGAGTATAAAAGACAAACAAAGCCTTATTTTAATTTTCCATGTCTTTGTGTCAGTGCCAGGGGCAGTTTACAGCCAGGCACAAACTCATTTGCACAACCACATTATGAGTTATTGGAGACATTATAAAACAGAGTTTTGGGACTCAAGAACTGAACATAAATATATAGTGAAATTTCACAGCACAGCAGATGGTGGCTGTCCAGATTTTGCCCAAAAAATACCAAGTCAGTAACAGAAACTGGGTAAAATATGAGACAGTTGTAATGCTGTGTTGATGTATGCACATAGTTACAGACCATGGCAAAGGTTTTTTTTACCAAGGTGGTTGCCAAATGGCAACACGTTAAATTTACATCAACATTTTAATAGTTGCTGAACTGCAGACAGCATGACTGCAGTTTTGTGTTTGGCCTATCACCATATTACTTCTGATGCTACAGTGGGTTGAGCTGGAAGACTACATTTGAAAATGAGTAGCACAAACACTGCATTGGGAGAAAATCAAAGGAAGGAAGACACAAACAACTCATCGACAGTTAGAAGTGCACTAAAACAGTTCAAATGAAGAACAAGGAATACAGAGCCCTTTAACTGAGAGTTTAAATACCAACCCGGAGGAAGGAGTCCAGAGAACCATTTTCCATGTACTCTGTGATGATCATCACTGGTTTGCCTGGAAACACAAACCCAAACCTTTAGGAGCTTATTTGAATATAAACTATTTATTTGTATCCACACACTGTACAGTAAGTGTTGCATGTGCTGAATAAAAACAAATACACTGTATTAATTCTATTATTTAATGTGTTTACCTCTATTTTCTTAAAGGGATTTGATCACTCCAAAACGTACACTATTTTGTCCTTCTCTCTTACCTGTCACAGTGTCTAACCATGCAGGGGGTTCTCGGAAGAGTTTCTTGTCTTTAACGACACGGCATACTAATTCTAATTAAGTTGTGAGTCTGTAGCACTTCCACACTAGAAAAAATTTAATTAGACTCAGAAGGTCTGGATGCGACACTTTGCTGGTAGCTGCCTACTGTAGCAGTTAGTTCAAATAAATGTGAAATGTTGCTGACAGTTATATATACAACTAGGAAAATAAGCAAGAGAGAGATGTTGAGTCAATGATCATCTGAAATGTTAAATTAGTGTTTCAAAGCTGCACATTGTGCAACCCCCACCCCAACTGATTGTCTCCTCTACAGTTCCAACAACATTCACTTTACAATATTATCATTCTTAAATTCATTCTAAATTTGAACCATATGAACTGTTTCATAATTAGATTTTCATTTCTCTGATCCATAGATGTCTAACACATACCATTTCCATTGAAGAGGTGCTAAAAGTCACCAAAATAGATAAGAACCTTTTATTGACTCATGACTGCTTTGATGCATGATTCACCTGGCAACAGGTTGCTTTTTTAATGGAGATTAGCTTTTTATTTCTTAAATAACCGCGCTAGAATCAAATTATAAAAAGATAAATCTAAGCTATGTTTCATAATGAAAATAAGAGCATGTCCACGTGCACATTATGAAAAGAACTCCAGGTTCTGGGACAAGGTAAGTTTCTAAAAAAAAAAAAGGCTTCAATTTGTTAGGGAGCGTAAAGATTTCACTGGAAAAGGGTCGTAGGGTCTGATAAAGGTCATGTGGTCTGATAAGTCCAGTTTTACGCTGTTCGGGCCGTATTACCAGATAACTGATCTTTTTCTTCTGCCAACGTTCGGTGGACACTGAGCCCACTGAGGCATCATGATCACACATGAATTGGCCACCACAGACTCTAGACCTTAACCCATTGAGAAAACTTGGGATTTGCTGGAGAAGAATTTATAAAGTATTCCAATTTTCCCATCATCAAAAGAAAATCTTGACACACAGCTAATGCAACTCTGGATGGAAATACATGTTGTGAGACTCCATAATCTTAAGCTAAAATAAATGTGTCCTGTCATTAAAGGTAAAGATGATTCAATGAAATAGACTGTGTGACTTTTCATTTGGCTTGGCAGTGTATATGCTGTTACAAAAGGGAGTCACTGCATTAACAGGTGATCTACTGGGAAAAAGACGCTCAGGCTTTAGACTGCCCCCATCCTTTGCTTCTTCTTAGATTTAATTTACAGTTTACTTTGCAAAAGTCTTAGAATACCCCTCGTTTTGTTTTGTCTTTCTGGAGTTAGACGTCCTTAGTGGTCTTTATCAATAGTTCTCCAGGCTTTCTGAAGGGCTCCACAAATGTTTGTTTTTGTTCCCAGTACTTTCACATACTGTTCATCTGTTTATTTTGGTGTTTGAATTCGTTAAAAAGACTTAAATATGACGGTAGTATGAGATTTAAGGAAATACAATGAAGAAGAAACCAGAAGTATAATTTTAGCCTTTAAACTATACCTATAGTGCATTCAGAAAGTATTCACACCATTCATATATTATATATAAAGTATTCATTCCACATTTTGTCATGTTTGTCAATTTCAAAACTAACTCAATTCATATTTCACCTGAACATTCTAGTTATAATACCCCCATAATGACAAAGGGAAGTACTTGAAATTCTTGAAAATGTATTAAGCATAAAAAAACATATAATATTTACCTAAGTTTTCACAGCCTTTGTTTAATACCTTGTTGAAGGACATTTTGCAGCAATTACAGCCAAAACTTTTTGTTGATGTTCTTGAATGTCTCACCCAGAGCCCAGACTTGGACCCAATTCAACATCTCTGGACAGATCTGAACATGGCTATGCACCAACGCACCCCATCCAACCTGATGGAGCTCAAGAAGTCCTGTAAAGAGAGATGCTTCTCACTTCGGACGAATAATATACAGACGATTTGTCACGTCCTGAGGCGTTTCATGGGAACTCGAAAGGTGACCTCTTCCTATGCTACGTGCCGGATTGTGGATGAAATCCACTGCTTTGTTATCTTGGCTGTGTGGTCAGGGTCATTGTCCTGTTGGAAGATGAACCTTCTCCCCAGTCAGTGGTCCAGAGCACTCTGGAATAAGTTATCATCAAGGATGTCTCGGTACACTGCTCCATTCATCTTTCCCTCAACCCTGAGTAGTCCCACAGTTACTGCTGCCTCAAAACGTCCTCCCATCATGATACTGCCACCCCATGCTTCACTGTAGGAATGGTATTGGCCAAGTGATGAATGTCTGGTTTCCTCCAGACATTACGCTTGGCCAAAAGGTTCAATCTTGTTTCATCAGACTGGAGAATTCTGGAAAAGTCCTTCTGGTGCTTTTTGGTAAACTCCAGGAGGAATGTCATGCACTTTTAACTGAGGAGCAGCTTCTGTCCAGCCATTCAACCACACAGACCTAATTGCAGAAATGGTTGTCAGAATGACCATTGGGTTCTTTGTAACATCTCTGACTAAGGCCCTTCTACTGTGAAAGCTCAGATTGGCCAGACAACCAGCCTAGGTAGAGTCCTGATGGTTCTTCCTTTTATGAATGATAGAGGTCAATGTGATTATTGATAACTTCAGTGCTGCAGAAATATTTCTGTACCCTTCCCCAGAACCAATATAACCCCAATATAATCCTGTCTTGGAGGTCTACAGACAATTCCTTGGACTTCATGGCTTGGTTTATACTCTGACATACAATGTAAATGTCATGGCGGGCTGTGTGTAAGCGAGCGGGCAGAGGTGTGGATCCAAAATGCGAGACTCAGAGGCGGAAGTGAGTGAAGCTCCCAGGTTTATTGCTGGCATGAAAACTACACAACAAAAGCAAAGCACCCGCGAGACTCATAAGCGAAATAAAAACCGTGAGAGAAACAACTGAAACTGAAACACACAGGCACTGTTAAGAGGGAATCACGCAACAGGGAGCACAGGAGAACACAGGGCTTAAATACAAGGGGAAGCAATCAGGGAATGGAACACAGGAGGGAGACACAGCTGGGAGGAATTGGGGCTGACGAGAGAAAGGGAGCGAGGGAGAGAGCAAGAGAACGAGAGAGCAAGAGAGCGAGAGCAAGAGAGAGAGAAAGAGAGAGAAGCATGGCTAGACACACACACACAAAAGACGCTGACTACACAGGAAACAAGATCAACGTGGACTACACTGGGGAGCACAGCAGACAGGGCAAGGAATACACAGGCACACACACAGAACACTAACCACAAAGGACAGAACTAAACCAGAGAACCAAAAAACATCATAATACTAAGGACCAGGGATAAAAAAC
>VUQR01010477.1:9562-33311 GCA_015108515.1 Hemichromis elongatus | reverse complement strand
CCAACAGAAACTGTCCTGGAGTCGGAGGCACAGGAAATCCGCCTCACCAGGTTTTGCACCCGGAGAAGATCCTCCTCTCGGGCGGAGCCCGCTGGATCCATTGTATGGTTGCGTGATTCTGTCATGGCGGGCTGTGTGTAGGCACTGTTAAGAGGGAATAGCGCAACAGGGAGCACAGGAAAACACAGGGCTTAAATACAAGGGGAAGCAATCAGGGAATGGAACACAGGAGGGAGACACAGCTGGGAGGAATTGGGGCTGACGAGAGAAAGGGAGAGAGGGAGAGAGCAAGAGAACGAGCGAGCAAGAGAGCGAGAGAGAACATGGCTAGACACACACACACAAAAGACGCCAACTACACAGGAAACAAGATCAACGTGGACTACACTGGGGAGCACAGCTGACAGGGCAAGGAATACACAGGCACACACACAGAACACTAACCACAAAGGACAGAACTAAACCAGAGAACCAAAAAACATCATAATACTAAGAACCAGGGAAACAAACCAATAAGGAAACTCAAAGAAAACACAAAACGCTGGTTCAAAAGGACCCAGGACCATGACACAACCTTCTGCAGTGACTGGCTGGTGGCATAATTGTCATTTAATTTTATGCTAAGGATATTTAATTTCATGTTTGTTTGTGCAACTGCACAAACAAACATGAAGATGTCCTTTGTATGGATTGATCATACAAATGACATCTAACCGTCTTCTGATTGTACGGTTTTTTGACGCAGGTGAGAGGTAAACTTTAGCTTGATGGTGAGAAAAGCCTAGAGAAGAAATTTGGTCTCTTCAATCGGGCATGTCTTTTGAAGCTTTTGACAATTACATTGTCAATGTTGTCTTGGCCATTAAACAAAAGGTCCAGGACAAGGTATAAATGTTTCCACCTTTCCCAGAGTTCATTGTAAACGGTCACGCTGAGTTCTTCAGTGTTCTCTAAGGACATTTTAAGGTTTTGGGATGTAATTTTAGCCCAAATCCTCTTGGCAATCCTCTTCATAATGGCTTTATCTGCCCCTGGAGGCAATTTCCTTTCCTCATTTGCGTTGCTCATGGCGTGCAGAACCAAATCCCTAGGGAAGGTTTCAACAACTTTCATGTACTCTTCTTGGTTTTCAGATTTAGTGAGTACTCTTTTGGGTAAAGCCAACAGGTACTCTTTACTCTGTAAATTTAGGGACAGTAATGTCATCGAGCTGTTCCCTGAGACAGAAAAGCAAATATATTTCCTTGCAGTTATGTGCTTTACAAAGATTGGTAAATGTGTCTTTGTTGACATCAGTCAAGCTTTTTCATCAAATATTAATTTAAATTAGGTGTTGTAAGTGTCTTAAAACCAGACTGGTTAAAAATAATTTCACCACATGATATTATTAAATTATTTTTCATTTGTTTTAATAAATACATAATTTAAGGACAAATTAAGTGATATTTATTATATATCAAATTACATTTTGGACATTATAGGTGTTGCCTACTATTAATGTAGGCAACGCCTTTTATTTTGCTTCTTTTTTTTCAGTTTCAAGCTGAGTATGATTAGAACATTTTTAAAGTTTGACTGAAGTTTGTATTCCCATCTACTGATATTAATTTACCTTTACCATTATCTTACTATAGCTCAAGGTAGGGCACATGTACTGTATATGTTTGAGCCTGTATCTACCTGTGTAGATAAGAGAAAATATAAAACTAAATTCAAACTTCTGGACCCAATTCTTCCTTTTTAAAGTCATTAAAATGTACGATGTAAAATCAGAAAATCAGTAAAAGCCCCAAATTACCATAACATTCACACCCATGATAAGAGCATCTAAACTTCTCACCACATCTGTATGAAACTGCTGGCACCATTTTTGGTAATACCAGCGTCTGTTGACAAATTGTGGACATCGTAGTAATTTAACCTTAGTTATAGTTCATATTAGGTTCTTTTATATTATTTTATGATTTTACACATTTGAGTTTATTATATATTTCATTTCTTTATTATCACTTTATAATTTTACCAACACATTTTTTCTTATAGCATTTTGTGAGGTGATTTTGTTCCAAATGTAATCATTGCAAATGCACATTTTAAGTTTATAAACAACACACTGAACAACCAAAAAACAATGAAAACTAAATTCTGAAGCGCTCAAGGTGCACCCTTGTAGTTTAATCAAGTGCTCGTCGGTTCACAGAACTTTTCTCTGAATGGCTGACCCTCTTACCAAACACAGAGTAATTTGACATTTCTTAAATCATATTTGCCCCCTAAAAACCTTTAATAAAATCAGGAATTCAAGTTGGTCTCAGCTGCTTTCCACTCTGGATTCTTTAATAATTGAGATTTCAGCAGTGACTCTGTCTGATCTCAGTTGCCACCCACTCGTCTTCTCAATACTTTGCTCGGACATAGAGCGCTTTTCCAGGTTCATTGATTCTACCTCCTGCAGGTTTCCCTGAATCAAAATGAAAGCAAAGAACAGAAATCACTCAATAAATCTCATCCTCGTCACCAAGGTTGTTGCGGAAAAATACAGTGAGCATTGACCCAAATCAATGCTGTTTATAGTCTTTGCCGAGTTGTTCAAACCCACCGTAAGGAAGTTTGACCTTTGGACAGCACTTGCTAATGTAAAATTATATGCATATCTAACCTCAATAACCTCCATCCGGGGTAGTAAATAGGACTGTTATTAAAATAAGTGCTAATCACAAAAACCAAGCATGCTGTAACTGGTTATAATTACGGAGCCATTGGAGCTTGCATTATTAAGTGCTTTTGTCAATAGTACACACCAACTGTTTCTAAAACTTGTTATTTTTCCACTATTTAAAGTACAAGTAATAATGGAATTACCAAAAGCTGTACCAAAATTGACATACATATGATTAATATAAAATTACTAAATTATAAAATTAAAATAATATGTGTACAAATGTTTATACAGATTTTAAATGTAAGCCTTTACAGGTTGACGAATGAGTCAGAATTTAAAACTTTTTGTGTAGACTGAGTGGATCCATCGTGCATAAAATATCGATTCTTTATCCCTCTTTGTAAGAGGCCATATCCTATCCAAATTACATTTTTATTCCTTCCATAAGTTCCCCTCATTTTAAATAGTCTTAGGGATGGGATGGGATTGTTAAGACCCAACAGTTAAAACTCTCACTGTAAATGTCTTCTCATATTTTTCCCTGAAGCTTAAAATAAAGCTCATTGTTCTCCTTAAATAATGCTAAGGTTTAAAAGCAGCAAAAAATAGTATATACGTGGCCACTTCTATATGCTTATTGTAATCACATTCACTAACCACTTCATTGTGTACAACTTTTCCACTGCTCACACACAAACATATTATCAGCCAATCACATGGCGATAACACAATGCATTTAGATGACTTGCTGAAGTTACATAAAGTTGGGGAAGAAAGGTGATTTAGGTGACTTTGATTGTTGTTGGTGCCAGACGGGCTAGTCCAAATATTTCGGAAACTGCTGATCCACCAGGATTTTCCCAAACAAGCATCTGTAGGGTTTTAGAGAGAATGGTCACACACGGAGAAAATATGCAGTGAGCCAAATTTTTGAAGCAGCAAAAAACCACACCAACTGCCACTCCTAGCAGCTAATAACAATAAGAAATTGCGGCTACAATTCATACCGGCTCCACAAAATTGGAAAATAGAAGACTGGAAAAACGTTGTCTGATGAGTGTTGAATGATCCTGCCACATTCTGATGGTTGGGAGAGAATTTGGCATAAACAGTATAGAAGCATGTTTCCACTTGGATCAGTGGGCTTGTGGTTGTATAGTGTTGTGAGGGATATTTTCTTGGCATTTTGAGCACCTTAGTGCCACCTGAGCATTTGCTAAACACTACAGCCTGCCCAAGTATTGTCGGTGACCATGTCCATGCATTACAGTGTACCAGTAACCAGGTGTATCCCACGCACCAGCAAGGCATAAAACTGCACAAGCAGATTGCAGAACTTTAAATTTTGAACAGCTGAGTCTTGTGTTATGGGTGAATCTTTAAATGTTGTTTAGTTAATATATGTTAATATATGTATAACTGCTGATTTTGTTTATGCTTGCCTTTGGTATGTGTCCACATTTGTTGTATATATTTGTATCACCACATTGCTCCTATGTAAGAATATTGACCCAGTTATGCTCTTAAATGAGCATAACAAGATTTTTCACCACAATAATCAGTTCAGGGAGTCGTTCAGTCAATGGGTTGAGTGGATTCCCATTCATTTCCAATGGCGGTACATTTTGACCAGGAACACCACAGATGTAACAAGGTTGATTAAAATTCAATGAAAGAGGAGATCAAAACAAATTATTTATTACTGTTTTAAGTTTTAAATCGGTCAGATTTTAGGGTAATGACTAAGGACAAAACCTGACGGGTTGAGCACTCCCAAAAATCAAAGTAACATGGTTAAACAACAATCGTGGCTCAAAGAGTTGGCAGTGCGTCTTGTAATCGGAAGGTTGCTGGTTCGAGCCCCGGCTCCGACAGTCTCGGTCGTTGTGTCCTTGGGCAAGACACTTCACCCGTTGCCTACTGGTAGTGGTCAGAGGGCCCGGTGGCGCCAGTGTCTGGCAGCCTCGCCTCGGTCAGCGCGCCCCAGGGCAGCTGTGGCTACAATGTAGCTTGCCATCACCTGTGTGTGGATGACTGTAAATGGCAAAAAAGCACTTTGGGGTCCTTAGGGACTAGTAAAGTGCTATATAAATATAGACCATTTACCATTTGTAAATATATAGTGAATGACTCAAATGTTGGTTATACACTGTCACATCCCAAATTTCTTCAGCTGCCCAATTTTTTCCCAGGTGGCATCCCAGCTTGTCTGTCAGTTAGGATTTTACAAGCATGGCATTTAAATTCTGTTCAGGTCACGTAACGCTTCATGGAGGGCATTTCAGGTTGAATCATTTTCTTTTGCCAACTGGACTTTCCAGTCCAGTCCAGTCCAGTGGCTTTTTCTCCAACCCCCTTAGACTACAATGATCAGAATGACTAGGAACCAACAAAGATACTTTGAAAGGACTCACGTCCTGATCCAATACAGTGAGTGGGAAATGTGTTTTTCTTGCCTTTGAACTCCAGGACATGAGGGGAACTATGAAGATAACCAGGAAACTTTAGCGGAACGTGGAAGGCTGTGTACAGGCTGGGTTCGGACAGAGCCCAAATTTTTACTGTTGTGAAAATGTATTGGTGTTATTCTTGATTTGTGACTTTAAAGCCTTGCTCTGCCTTGTGCTTTTTTCTTTCTTTCAGTTTTAGTTGCCGCCTACGTTTCTTCACATTAAGTCGTTGTGTGAGGTTAAATTAATTTCGGTGTCACAGAAAATGACAACCTCATCTCCCTCTGGAACGTGATTAACGTTTGTTTCCGCAACAGAGATCCAGGGTTCAGCTGACTCACTTCACCAAGCTCTCATACTCTGCTTCAAGATATTCTCAGGATTGAGAGTTCAAGGTTTAGAGTTGTAGATTTATAAAACCAGCCCTATAGGTCCATGCGGTCTGTGTAAGGTTTAAGAGTAGCTGACTAACCCCTTGAGGCGCTGTGCTTCTCTCCTCTAGGTCTTTTATAAAGACAGTTAAGCCATCAACTCCAGAGGTGTTTTCTTCACAGACGGTGTGAGTCACAAGGAACTGAGTGTGCCTGTACACATCACCGCTGCTAGACTGTCTTTTTGTTCAAACTACTCCACCTTCATCTTGTTCTCATGCCACTCTCCGACTGAGGGTTGGAACATGCTTTTCCTTCGTTCCTCAATAAAAATCTCTAAGCTAATTAATTTATCTGACCTTGCTCATTGTGGAAGCAGTTGTGCATTACTTCTTACAATGTAGTTGCTCTTCTATACCTACTGTGTGGATGTGTGGATGCCAACGGGCACAGAATGGTGGCTTCAGGTTGAAACATTTTAGGCGTCATTGTTCTTCCATTATCCCGTCCCATTGTGCGCTGTACTCAACAGTTTTCATAAGCAAGTCCAGGGCAAGGTCATATTAGTTTTGGACACAACTGAGATGAGGAGCGTAGAATAAATGAAGGATTCTGTGTGTGTGTGTGTGTGTGTGTGTGTACAGACAGAAGCAAAAGGGTCAGGGTCACACTTCAATTTACTGAGAAACCAGAGGAAACAAGCTGAGCCTGTTACAGCCAGTGCAGAGACAAGCTTAACCTATTTTTAATAGTCCATCCCTCTTCATCATTCGCTTTCCAGATATGTCCTCTCCAACAAAAGGTTAACATACTATCAATAACCTGACATTGAGTAGTCGGTATAGTATTTTAAGACATGACACTGCAGCATTTTAAGTCTGTAATGTGTGTGTCCTTTTGCACTTGTTTGGAAGATTTTATTTAGGATTTATGGCACATCCTAGACAACCTCTATATAAATCCATACTGAAAGGTAATTTAACAGCAGAAAGTTAGTGGCTGATACTGCATTCAGGCAACTTCTCTGTGAAGTAATGAATAGTTTATAGTGGCAAAACAGTGCAATACTTTCCATTTAAGAGCTCCTAAACAACAGTAAATTTTAGAAATTAATATGCAGTGGATCTGACAGCTTCAAATTATCGCTGCTTCTTGATGGCAGAATAATAATTTTACACTACATTACAGCAGGTATTTACAATTCAGAGACTCTGGGTGCATACTTAACTACATCAATTAAGGAAATAGTTGTGGAGATGTCAGATACTCCATTGAAGCAAATCTTTAGCAGGTGGGGATGTGCCATGTGTTCTATTATGACACTAGCTGCACTGACTTCCCTGTGGAAATGGTTTTGATGTTTTCCATAACTGCCACTCTTCCGCTTCATCAACATTCCTCAAAAATATTTTGACAGGTAAACATGTGGTGATTTACACCTCAAGTGAGGGACATTACACAAGTTGAGAGAAGGCTGACGGAGTTGCATGCATTATTGGGGGAAAAAAAATATAGAAAAACTTTACATTTGTTTTTCAGCTGTCGCTCAAATGTCTTGTACTGGCAGGTATTCGATTAAATTCCCTTGGAAAGTCTGTTTAGACTGAATTCAGTTTCATACCAACTATACTATGTCAGTTTAAACAGGAGACAGCAAGAGGCTTTTGTCAGGCTACAGGCTTGTTTCTCAGAAATCAAATTTACATATGTTTATTCTCAGGATAATGGCTATACAAAGGTATTTGTTGTTTTTTTTGCTACTAAGACAGAATATTTTCAGTACAATGCAAATTACAAAACAATGACCATGGCTGCATTTGCGGAGTGCTGTTTCACGTTTGATTCACTGCACGGTGGATCAAGCTCTGATGGAACTTTTCTGTGTTCATAATAGTTGAAATGCATCAAGAGCCTTCACGGTGTATACGTGTGGTTGTCTCCTGACCTCGTCGAAAGCCTACGTAAAGTCAGTGAATTGAACCAAAACATCAAATTTAAATTTGATTTTTAATGCAGTTCAGTCTTTTTCTCCCTCTTTGCCTTCTTTAAGAATGGCTTCCTGTCTTTCATTCTTCCACTGAGACTATTTCTGATAGAGGTTCAGCAAACTGTAGCTAGAAGGACTTAAGGTCCTTTGTCAGATCTTTTGTTGGATTTTTTTTCCCTATTTTTTAAGGTCATGACTTTCATGTGCTATACATAGTTTTAACCCTTCTTTTGTCCTGACACTTGCACAGATCTCTCACTGTACACCGTGCCAAGATATGCAAAGACTTTGGTTGATAGCCTTTTGGGAATCACGTCGTTGTTGCAGTAATTCTATTTTATGCTTGTCACACTGCGTTCTATTTGGAATGTTTAATAGAATCAACTAAAGAATGGGAACAAACTGTGTCTTTTTATCACAGGCTGCTGATAACAAAAACTACACAATTACAAAAATTAAATATTAAAATTGGTTCTTTGCTAATTTGACTATTACGTCTAGACACAACAGTGGTTCGTCCCTTGAGTTAGGTACCTTTGTGGTGCTTGAATGATAGGTCAGTGTTAAGGGCTTAAAAAACTTTTTTTTTTAAAAAGAAAAAAAAAGCAAACATCGTGTCTGAAAATGAAGAGTACAAGGACAGGGCTTACAGTGACTGAAAAGGTGGTGAAGGTCCAAAGAAAAACATTAAAGACCTTCAGAAAACCTGGTAAACTATTGCTGAAGACCACTTTTTAAAAAATTACAGGAAAGTCTGGCCCCTTGTAAAAATACATATAGTGAGTGGTGGCTCATGACTTTGCAAATTCCTGTAACTATGTCGGGCACATGTAGTATTGTTGTTATACATATGTAGTTTTAAATGTCTCTACAAAGCTTTTGCATTAATAACTGTCATCTATGTAGAGGACATAATGGATATATGCATTTAGAATTGGCTCTTTACAGTATCCTTGATAAAGAAAGAGACTGCAAAAATATAACTGTGCTGGTAATGATTTGGCTGATGGGACATTGAAAGGCTGGCTTCTTTTACCTTTCATATTATGAGCCTTGCCCACAGAGACAACAGAAACTTGTAGGCAGGGCTAGACAGTCGCCTGTTTGTGATGGAGGCAGCTCAGCTTTGGCGCTCAGGATACAGTATGTAAAGGAGGTGACAGAGGAGAGAAGACATGGAAGGCAAGGAGTGTAAAGGGGCATCATAATAAGTGAGAGGTGGAAGCGAGAAAAGTGTCAGAAGGTTGGTGAGCGCTGTGAATGGAAACCCTGGCCCTGCTTGTGCTGTCATTTCAGCAGACTCTCTGAGGACAACATTGTTTCTGGAAGCCTTAGCGTCCCCCTGCCGCCAGTACAAGACATCCTCTCTGTGGCCGTGGCTGCTAACAGACGCTATCAGTCACGCTGGCTCAAAATCCACTCGCTTCCAATCTCACCTCTGCTGTGATGGCAACTGCTCGAGCTTGTCTCACAAATCTGCTCCTCCGTTTGCTCTGCAAGCAAAGTTATATTTATACAGTCACAAACACACACACAAATACGCAAACAAATTCTCATGTCACTTTGCCAGAATCAAAGAGCACTCCTAGTAAATTTGTTTCCGTCTTGCTTTTTATATCCTTCTCTCTATGCAGTCGAATGCTAGAATTACGCTAACACAATCCACCTCGTGTCCTTCATGTTCCTGGGCTTAGTGTCCTCAGCTCAGCATTAAGGGCTCACTCAGCCACAAATCCTTATGGACAGAAATTTGGCCATTTACCTTTTGGAAGATTTTGGTCTAATATAAAATTTTTCATTGTTTTTTCATTATTGTTTTTCTTTCTGATTTAATTCGACACTCAAAATGGGCTTATTCCCAATCTCAACCATTTATACACACACACAAATACAAATCAAACAAATAATCAATCAATTGTAATGCACCAGTCAAACAGGAAAGCAGTGATGACTGAGTTGAGTTGAGTTGTTGATGGTTTGATGTTTTCTGTATTTTTATGTTAAAGGTGTATCTCTCTTATGCTTGTTGCATTTTCTTTTACCCAGGTTTTAGCATATGTGTATTTTATTAAGTTTTATGTGGGCAATGTCTGCGTGCGTCATTTGTTTCACCTGGCTGCATAAACCAATGCCCCCCCGGGGAGCAGTAAACTAACAGTTTGCCTTAATGCACTTCAAACCTATTTAATCTGCATCTCTTGCTGGGTTCACCTGCAGCCTCACTCCTCAGTCTGTGTCTGCACATTCCATTCTCTGCACAACCCTTCCATACAGAAGATGATGTTGACCTCATCTAACCTCATCTAACCATTAATCAATGACTTTACATGAACTGACCTGAAACAAGCTTTTTCTTAATTGTAGTCAACCTGAAGCCTGATGCCTTGTCCAGAAGGTTTTTTTTTATATAATTATTAACAAATATGCAATTTCTTTTTTGGTTCAGAGCCACTTCATTAATAAAAAAAAACATGGTGAAGTTTTATATTAACAGCATTTCTTTAAACTACGAGCCTTGGCTCCTGTTACTGTTTTATTTGTTTCTTTCCCTGGTTGCTGTATGGACTACAAATTAAGCTTTACATGCATAATATAAATCCCAGTGCAGTTTCACATGAATATATCTATAGAAGGCTTTATCACAAGTTTGCCTGTTGAACTTATCTCCCCTTCTCTTTCTTTCTACCCCTCAGCTGCTATTATTTATTCAGTTTGTTTGGCGGGACTCAGTAGCCGCGGCAGCCCCGGCCTGGCAGACCTATCGAACTGTGGCATAATAGATGTAATACATCAATGCGTTTGAGCTGAGAGCCTTTAATTAGGCCTTCCAGCGCGTTTCATCAATCCCCCCACCCCACCCCCCGTTCTCCTGGGATTTGGGGGAGGGTTGGTGGTGATACAGAGAGGCCTCCTGCACTGCATGTGAATCACTGCACCTCTACCTCCCCAGACCGTTCCCCTGCCTCCTCAGTAGGCTTTTTGTCCCTGAAAATATCCAACCCCTAGCCTTCTGTCCTCCACCCTACCCAGCTCATTGCCACACATTTCTACAGGGTCAGACAGCATAAAATGCAAATCCTCACCCGAGTGTCAATAATTAAAACATGTCGCCCTTCAGGATTTGAAAAGAAGTGCCTTTCTTTCAGAAAGCTGCAGGTGTGCATTGTATTGGCTGAATGATTGAAAAAACAAATGCGGCTTTAACATGGCAGCACGGTGGCAGAACGGTGGCAGCACGGGGCCGACTGGTTGGCACAGTTGCATCACAGCAAGAAGGTCCTGAGTTTAACTCCACCATCTGTGTGGAGTTTGCATGTCCTCCCCGTGTCTGAGTTGGTTCTGTCCGGGTATGCCGGCTTTTTCTCACAGTCCAAGAACATGGCTAATCCTAAATTTAGGCTAATCCTAAATTGCCCATAAGTGTAAATGTGGTTGTCTGCCTCTCTTTATTAGCCCTAAGGCAGACCGGCAACCTGTCCAGGGTGTACTCTGCCTCTTTCGCTCTGATAGCTGGGATAGGCTCCAGCCCCCCACACCCCACCACTTTAGGATAAGCAGATGAGAATGGAGCATTATGTATGTGCCCATATGTGTATTTGTATTAATGTGCAGGCATGACCTTGCTCCCCAGGTGCTGTTGAATAGTGTCATGTTAGATAATCACCAAGTAGGACCCAGTGGTGACCAGCTACAGAACAGACCATGATTTTGCCATTTGTTGTTTACCATTTCTAGTCATTTGCTTTTCACACAAATCATCATCATAAACAATATCTGACACTTAGCACCAGTTAAAATATAACCACACTGGGCCACAAAACTGAGGAGCACAAGTACTTGAGACAGAGGCATAACACGAGGGTCACTGTTCTTCACCCTACACCATATTACTGACTGGACATATTATAGATGCTTAAGTTTAATTTATGGATTAAAAATATGTGTAATAATAACATGTCCAACAATGTATGCACATGCTGTACATGTACATGTTTCTTCAGAGAGTAGTGAGTTCAAACCATCTAACTAATGTTCTTTGAAAGTACCCCTTCTTTAAGTACCTATTCTGTCTGTGTGTGCTTTGGCTGTGCCAGTCCAGGTGAGTCATTCCACTTTGTATTAATCCCATTTTACAGGCCGCATTTCAGTCGAGAGCACAACAGGGGGGCCATTCATAAGATAGTCCTCAGGGAATAGGGGTGACTATGACTAAAATAAATATGTGCAAATCTAGACACACACACACCCACACTTACAAAAAAACATGTTTTATTGTGGTGCAATTCAAAGAATAAAAGAACGTATATCCATCTATCCATTCTCCTATTCTCTCTCTTTTGTTAATATGTATGACACCAGTTATTTATTTTTAACTGATGAACTTAAAGGTCAAATCTTTCTTAGAATTTTAATATTTTTAATTAAGTTTTATATGGATTGGGGGGAAAAAACTATCTGCAGAATGCAGTAAATTTAACCTTTTTTTTAAAAAAAAGTAATTTTTTTTAAGTAGATGTTTTTCTGTAGTTGTTTAAACATGCATTTAGATTTTATCGTTTATCTTTCCTATAAACCTCCAGAAAAACTTGCAGAAAATGATTATGCTTTGTATTTTTACCTTGAGTTAAATAAATTCTTTTTAGTTTTAGCTCTAAGTAGTTTTCTAAATTCCACAAAAAGTAATTCATCAATGTAATCGCATGCTCACATTTAGTTAGTGATGTGGTTTTTCATATTTGGGGCAGAGGGTTTACAATATCTTCAGGAGCATCAGGAAAACAGCTGAAATTCAGAGATCTTCCTCATGTGAGCAAAGCATCAGTCTGCACACTGACTTCTGTGAGAACAGCTTTATACCCCCGACTAACTAAACCGTAAACACAATCGAACAACAGCATAATTCATTATGATAGAGCACACATAATAGATTAGCTAACATTCATGATTTGCTACTGTAACTACAACTGCTACTCAACTTCTGACACACCCGTTCTGAATGTCACAATACTAAAGTGACACTCAGTAAATATGAAAGTGAAGATTACACCAACGTCCAACAGAAATTATACTTTTAAGTAGGATTTACTTGATCTATAAAAAAAAAGTTCAATATGTTAATTTTCACCAGTTCTGAAAAGTGGTAAAAAAACAAAAAAAAATATAAACTAATATTCTTTAATTTTCATAATAGCAAAGCTGAGACTCATTACAACATTTTTAAAAATTGTGGTTTTATGACACAAAACAGACTAAAACGTACATTAGTAACATGGTTAAACAACAATCGTGGCTCAAAGAGTTGGCAGTTCGTCTTGTAATCGGAAGGTTGCCGGTCCAAGCCCCGGCTCCGACAGTCTCAGTCGTTGTGTCCTTGGGCAAGACGCTTCACCTTCTGCCTACTGGTGGTGGTCAGAGGGCCCGGTGGCGCCAGTGTCCGGCAGCCTTGCCTCTGTCAGTGTGCCCCGGGACAGCTGTGGCTACAATGTAGCTTGCCATCTGAATGTAGTGTAAAGCGCTTTAGGGCCCATAGGGACTAAGTAAAGCGCTATACAAATACAAGCCATTTACTATTTACGGGCCATAAAAACTTGTGGTGTGCACGTGGTTAGGAGATGCTTGTTTTTTTGAGTGAAATGTCATATACAACAGTCAGACTAACAAACATTAACATACTGAAGTATATGTATTGTGTCTAATAACAAAATTTTTAAAAAACTGTGCACTTTCATGGCTACTCTCTGTGAAAGGGAAATTTTTAAATGTCTTTAGTTTTGAGCAGCTTAGACTAGAACACACTGCTAAAGCTTGACAATTTATCCATTTTTGTTAAATATTACATAAGATAATATAAATAGCCCTTAGGTATTCTGGTGCCTTATCTTGAGGGAATGGGCTGTTCACCAGTTCATTAAAATGTTTTTCACTGTCAGTGAGCATTTGGAGGGTCTGTAAATGTAAATGTGCTGCCTGCTGTGTGAACCGCTGTAATCAATAACTTTTCCTCGGTACATAATGCAACTTTCACAGTCAAGATTATTTAAGGCTGTTTTAGGTGGTTGTGAAAGCAGATTCCATTTGAGAAATAACGTTCAAAATAAAAAAAAAACTGAGTTTGTCATACGCTGACTTTGTGTTCCCACGCTGAGTAGTGCGCATACAATATAATACGAGCCTAACTGTAAATAGCATAAAGGTTCCCATGCTGTGAAATGAGGCACGCTTAGAAAAATAGAAGCCCTGGAAATGGTCCAGATTGAACGATAGCACTAAAACTCTCTATATAGCTTAAGGGAAAAACTTCCGCTGTCTTTCATATTACCGCTCCATGATCATAAAGATTTTGGTGTGACACCGATAAAAAGGCACAGAAATTGAGAGAAACTTTGAAAGGCACATGTGACGGCAGTGTGGTCCAGTTGGATGGGAAAAGAAGATGATTGTATAGAAAGTTGATTTAGGATTTAGGGAAGGAAAGAGAAAAATGCTTGGCATGGGGTTCACAGCGAACAACAGATGGCATCATTCTGTTATCCTTCTTGTCAAGAATGCAAAGTATATTTTTCTTTTTGCTGGAAAAACATAAATGGCACATGGGCAGCCAGCATGTATACACAACACACTGCACATATACACACATTACATTCTATATGGTATTGTTTTTTAGATATAATATGAATATTATATGGTAACTTCACTTTAAATGATGAACTGCCCACAGTCTGTTAATTCCACCGAAGCTAATCCCTTCAGTCTCTGCTAATATATCCATTACATGAGTGATGCTCCCACAAGCCAGCCCTAGTCAGTAAATAATTCTGGTTAATTAAAGCCAAGACATCCATCTTTGCCTTGGCTTTGTGTGCACTGTGCGAAAGGCATGTTCTATTAATAAAACAGTGGTTATCACCACTGTTGATGTAGTTTCAAACCTGTTAATTAGACTGTAGATTTCAAATGGAAATTAGCAGCCAATAATTCATCAGAAAGGGGGAAATGACACTTTTTTTTTTTCTCCTGTGACGGTAGACGCATCTGAAAGCACAACAGAAGCGGATATCTGGGTAAAACCGACACAATAAAGTCAACAACATCATCAAATAAGCAACTGCATGGTTAAATCCAATTTTATTATTGATTTTACAAAAAAGTCTCTAGATCTGTTCAAATATTTTTCCTTTGTGGTTCAGTGTTTGTAAGTAATTCGTATTTATAGAAGGCTTAACATCATTTATCTCTGGCAGTGCTTTTCCTTTGGTCTTCCAGTTTTACAAAACAATGTTTTTAATGCTAAAAAATATTACAATTATGTTTGCCCATTTTTCTGCAATTATTTTGGTTGTTTTGGTTTCAGACTGACTTAAAGTAACTTTGAGTCGAGTGACATTTCTATTGATGTAATCCTGTGACCCCAATATGAAGGGCCTTGAAGCTACATAAATAAAACTATTTTTACTAAACACTCTCAAACACTATTTCTAGACTAAGTTTATATTCTAAATATACAGTTATGTGGAGTGTATGAAAACCTGAGTATATCTTTACTATACCTTTACAGCAGAGCTTTTCCTGGAGTATTCAGGTGTGCCCTAACGCAATGCCACAATTTTTGGAGTTGTGCACATCCCAGTAAATTCACTCCATGGCCACCATACACTCAGAGAAATGGCAAAATCATTAACCTTCTGATTAGCAGATGACCTGCTCTACCTCCTAAGCTACAGCCGCCTCTTAACCATAAAATAAGTCAAATGTGAGGCTAATAGTGCAACAGCTAAAGCAAATACGGGGTCATGCAACAGGACAATGACCCCAAAACAGCAGCAAATCTACAACTTCAACCTGTTTAAAATGCTGTGATGGGACCTTAAGAGACCTGTGCATAAATCAATACCTGCAAATCTCAATAAACCGAAGCAACTTTTTAACAAAGAGTTGGCCAAAACTCCTCCACAGTGCTGTGAGTTGCTGTTAAAGTCATACAGAAAATGATTGCTTCAGTCATCATCTGTCATTGATACACTTCGGGTTACCACATTATAACTAACTTAACACAAGGACAGCTTTTCTCCACATCTTGGTCTCCCAGTGCATGCAGAGCACTGTCTATTTATCTCTCTCTCTGCATCGCCTGAGTTACACAGTGCAGCAAGTTGCAGATCATTTTACATGTGGATACTGGCAAAATCATTGCAAAGTGACTAACTATGTCTAATGTACAGGAAGAAAGAAAGAAACCTCCCCGAAGCCCAACTCTGGTAAAGCTTCCAATATTTCATGTGTTATGTGCAGCAGCTACATGTCATATAATAAAATGAAGAATCATAGTCTTTTATAGCACATTTTATCCATAGGTTTTAATAGACACACGGGGGCTTGTTAGCAAACACTTGACCAGTTGTGATCTTTCATAACTTTGTTTGAAATTTCCATTTAATTTTCGCAAATGGGAAATTATACCCAAGAGGGAGTAGACAGCATTTTGATTTTCTATTAAATACTAAATTAATTTTGTATGCTGCAAAATGTTGAGATTTTTACCAGCATAGTGTCTTCCTTCCTTTACCTTGATTTTGTGTGCAGACTGTAAAAAAAAACAAACAGGTATTTTCTATTATTAAAGAGACGTTTTCACCAATGATAGGAAAAAGAATCTACAGATAATAATGAAAGGAAACTGAAAAACTACCTTCAGGGATTCTCAGCGACAGACTTCTCTTCTTCTGTGGAAGAGTGACAACTATGGGTCTGTTAAAGTACAGTTACACTTATCACAGCGACTGTGCTGTGTCCAGCAAGAAGTTATCAGTTTAGCTATGCTAGGGGATTAAACGAAATACGCTCATGCAATTAGGATTCATCCTCTAGGCACCACTGATATCTATCAGAATGGACAAAAGTGATATTCAGACAGATATAATAATAAGGTTTCTAGGGAATACATTACAGACCTATTTCTATAATCACTGTGTAATATACATTCTATGTCACAATCTTGAAAGTCTCCTTAAAAAATGGCTTGTGTGCTTAGCATCAAAATTACTTTAGGTTTAGAATCTGCAACAAAAGAAGTGTGTTATTATAAAACATTGTCTCTGTGTGACAGCAATCAGCAATCAGCAGTTGGAAAATGTCAATATCTCTAAAAATTAGAAGTGATTTTCTCATACTGACGACCCTCTCCACAGGGAAGATGCTGCTAATGGAAGTTTGGACTGGAAGCCTTTGTAATACTCAAGCAAGCATAATGTGAAGTAGAAAAGCAATTCATATTTAAGATAGCCCTTAACCTAAGACTGAAGCATTATAGCTGCAAGAAAAAGAATTTATAAAATGTATGCATGAGTGCTATTGTCCAGGTGTGGCTGGTGGTCTTGCAGAACTGTTTCTGTGTTTCTTTTAAACAATGTTTTGCTTTGTCACAGGTGGAAAGGCTGAGTGCCCTTGCTGAGTCCACCCCTGGGAGGGACTTTCCTGAGGTAACGCCTTTCCTGCGCCTGTTTCTCTCTCCTCATTTAAGCATGTTGTATCGATCGTCATTTGTCAGCCACTCGTCTGGATTCACAGCACCTCTGGAAGACTCCATGCCAACAGCCTCCTGTGCTTGTAAGCCTTAACCTCACATACTAGTATTAGTGTGGGGATGGAAATTTCCATGGAGCTCCAGAGCTTTCCTGGTATCCGCCCCTGGGCGGGGCCGCCTGCTACTCCAGTTCCTCACACCTGGAGCTGATTGCAGGCAATCAAGCCAGAGTGATCTAAGCTCACTCTTCACTCTTCTTCATTCACCATCAGTTTGCCATCAACCCATGTTGGTAGCTGGCTCTTGTGTTTCAAGTTCTCTTTGTGATTTACCTTGCTAACCTTAACTTTCTTGTGCTACTGTTCCTGGACTCAACTTGTTTCAAACCTCCACCTTGCGTTCCTTTCTCGGAGTCAGGATTAGTGATGGTGAGATGAAGCCTCATGATGAACTGAAGCTTTCCATCCAAACTGGTCGACTCATGGTTTCAAGCACTGTGATGATTCATCCGCTCTACTGCGCCATCAAGTGGATGATTCAAGTGAAACAGGCTCAATGATTATAATGATGTGATGTGGAAACCTCTAAACTGAATAAATACATTGTTTTCATGGTTATTTATCCTGAATATTGTCTCAGTATGTGTGATACAAAAGAGAAAGTGGAAACTACCAGGACAGAGCTTTGGTATGATTGTGTAACTGTGTAATCGTGCTTATGTAAATCTGGATAATGACAAAAACTAGTGTGTGGCGCTTCACCTTTTAATAAACCAAAAGACGGAAATCAGATTATAAGATCTGTGGTGTTGTTTATTTATATTATGGTACTTATCATTTGTGATATTTATTACTGTGTGCATACCTTATTAGGAGAGAAGAGATCAGACAGGGGAAAATCTTCTTTTCCTTGCTGGTTCCATCGATGAAGAAATGCTTAAGTAACTATGTAAGATGTACGTAATCCAATTCCACAACACTATATGATGGGGGAATCAGCTGTGTTTTGCTGCGCATTTTATTTTGAATCTTGCGCGAACCGGCGAGCCAGTTCCTGAATCAGTCACGTGGTATGGACTGCCCGCGAGGCCTCAAACATCACTGCATGCGTAATCAAAGCAAGCCTCGATACGCGCTTCACAAAAACTCCGCCGAGATTACCCAACACAGGCTTCGAAGCTTCGACACACAGGAAACATCACTAGTCAGGATACCAAACCACCATTTTGGAAATCACTCTGTGACTCACCTGCCTGCCCGTCTGCCACCACAGTTCATCAGAAACCTCTGGATCTCAGATCGGCCTTACTACACCGCTCCATTGTCCTCTGTGCAATGCAGTGTGACTTCTAACGCCCTATTCCAGTCTGCATCTCAGGCCACATTTCCCCTCTTTAGATCCACGTCCCCGTAGCCACGTTACCAAGGCCACGCCACATCAAGTACTACATTTCATTACTTTTTGGCATTGCCATGTTTTTAAGTCTAAGTCTAACCAATAAATATATTGTAAAACCAACTGCTTCTCTGCTCGGGGTTTCTGCACCTAAGTCCAGTTTCAGTACTGACCTCTCAGTCCCGTGACAAATGGCTCTTTGTGTCCAATTAAAAGGATTGCTAAACTGTTCGCCCACCTGCCCACTCTCACATTGAAACATCTCTGGATTCTTGGTTTGCCACCAGCTGCCCCCACACCGCAGATCACCATTCTCTCAAGTAAAGCAACTCTCCTGAAATTGTCCACATATTCTTATCACCTGTTAACTCCCTGCGTCCTCTTCAACAGAGTCTCCGCCTTCAGATCCGCTAAAATGCTTTCCCAGCACTCCCTCACTCTCTCACATCTTTTGTTGTTTTGTTCAACAACAAAAATGAATTGTTCATATGTTAGGTCAATTTGACCCAACTTTTTTTGAATAACAAGTGATGAGACAACACAGCCATTCAGTCATAATCCCGCAGATGGTAGTTTCACACTAATGGCTCCTCAGCCAAGCACATACACCTGCTCAGTTCCTCTCGTACTGAGCAGGATTACTATTGCAACAACACATCATCAGTAGGGTAAAACTAACCTGTCTCAAAACAGTCTAAACCCAGCTCCCTATTAGTGGGGGAACAATCCAACGCTTGGTGAATTCTGCTTCACAATCATAGGAAGAGCCAACATCAAAGGATCAAAAGGCAACGTCGCTATGAACACTTGGCTGCCACAAGTCAGTTATTCCAGTAGTAACCTTTCTGACAACTCTTGCTTAAAACCCAAACAGTCAGTAGGCTTGTGAGGCCACGAGAAGCGAGAGCCTGCTCGGGGCTCGCCTCACCGGGGAAGTGAAAAAATGATAGGATCCTATTCTTAGCTGACAGTGGTGGCACCCAGTGTGGTCTTCTGCTGCTGTAGCCCATCTGCTTCAGGGTTCAATGTGCTGTGCATTCAAAGACGCTCTTCTGCATACATTGGCTGTATCAAGTGGTTATTTAAGTTACCGTTACCTTCCTATCAGCTCAAAGAAGTCTTGCTGTTCTGTCCTCTAACCTGTGATACCAACAAGCCATTTTCAGCCAGTACACTGCTGCTCACTGGATAGTTTCTCTTTGTAAGACCATTTTTTATAAAGCCCAGAAATGACTGCGTGGGAAAATCCCACTAGATCAGCAGTTTCTAAAATACTAAACCTATTTGGCACCAACAACCCTTTCTCCCTTATTCTGATGGTCTGTTTGGACTTCAGCAGTCCATCTTGATCATTTCTACATCCCTACATACATTGAATTGCTATGTGATTTATGTGATTGGCTGATTAAATATTTGCATTAACGAGAAGTGAAACACATGTACCTAATCAAGAGGCAAGTGCAAATTTTACTTCTATTCCAGAAGGAAAACATTAATGCATCTGTCATCTATATATACCTGGAAAGGAGGTTCCATGGTCTATTTCACTAGTTTCTTTTTTAAGCTGTAATAATCAAGATCTGAATTTCAAATTACTCATATGTATAAGGAGCTAATTGTACCGTGAACTGAGTGAATGCTTAACTATCATACAGCAGTGAAGTATCATTGCTGAATGTATAAATAAGCAGCTGCATATGCCTACATTTTCCCCTAAAAAAAAGGGGCTGCCCCTGAGTGGGTAAAATATGTGCTAATGTCGATTTAACTAAGTAGTTATAGTAAAGTATCTGCAACATTAAGGTAACAGAGATACATAAGTGTATTTTTAATGACTGCTTTCATTATCACATATGATAAACTGTTATATAATATCTAATATATAGATTAAAAAAAGAAATGAACTTAAAAGAACATTGCTTATTAAGTGGTGTTTGCATTAATTCCCTCATGTCTGTCTAAAGAATCACAGACACTTTTACTTACACAGAGAAAACAGAAAAACAACAAAACACTGTAAACTATTCATGAAAAAGAATGTCAACTTTAAAGTACTTACATCACCACAGCTACAGATGTGGGTCATATTTGCTTGGATGCCAGTTAGCTGAATTTGTTAGCTCCTTTTATGTGTCTATCATATTTCTGTGAGCTTCTTTTGGTTTCCTCCTCTAAATGCAGCTTGTCTGTATTTGCTATTTGGGGGCAAAAGTTTTCCCCTGATATGATAAAGGATTTTGCTACTTTGGTGACACCAATAATATACCAGCAGTGCTCCTTCATGAAAAATGCTGCTTATTAGCTGCCAGCCTACATACAACACATTGTTGTAGAAGAAACAGACATCTGCAAGACAGAAATTTGCATGATAATTTATGAAAAATATGGAATGTAATCTTTTATTTTTTATTTTTTTATTTATTTGCTCCACATGGACAATTTTTATTGTGTGACAGCCAGCAAAAACTTTTAAACAAATGTATTCCAGTTGGAAGTGTCTTCCTTGCCTGAACAAAGCATTTTTTGTCCTGTAAGACTTTTGCGACAAAACAGTGTGTTAAACTGTTCAACGGTCTTAAAGTTCTTGTTATTTCAGTTTTTACTGTAATGCAGTGGAAAATGCTGCATATTTGCAGCAGAAGAAGAAATGATAAATTACAGCTAAACTCCAATGGCTGTACTTACACCCTTAGCAGAAAAGGGACTCTGCACTGCTTGCTGCTATTGTCTGACACAAAACTAGTGTCAGGGAAAGGAGTGAAACACTGCTCTAAAGTGTGGTTCAAAACACCCATGTCAGGTGACCAGGGCTAATTGAGGTTTTAATGCGTTTCACCTCACGTTCAACAGGCGGCTTATCGGCTGCTTCTACGTCTGATTGACAGAGTTTAGAACGAACCCGTTGACCTTGTAAACTGAAAAAAAAAAAAACTTAAAAAAAAAAATTTAAATTTAGAAAACACAGTTTCCGCAGGGCAACTTCTGATTAAAAGTCAAAAGATACTTACTGATGCATTTGTTTCAAGGACATATGAGCTATTGTTTTATGGAGAGAATGTGTTGTATATCCACACCTGTGAGCCATGTGAATGGTTTTGTGGGAACTTATAAAAACAAAAACAGGACTCGGCCCCAAAAGAACTGAAAAATGAATTTTTGAGGGAAATCATAAAAAGTTAAAATACTGTTTATATATTGTTGATACTTGATTTTTTCCCTTATTCATTTTCGTTTTCCATGAGCATAATTAGCTACATTGATTCACATTTCATGCCACCATATACAAAACCTTTCCCAAAAATATTTTAAGTAGGCAGTAATCAAATCCACAAAACCTATGTGCTTATCACAATACACAAAAGAAGCCTTTTTTCTCCAATATATTTAGCTTTAGACGTTGGTTGGTTGTGCATTGCACTGAATTAATAAGCAACCGCAATAGCCTCAGGTATGTTAAGACATCAGGGGAAAAAATAGTGTTTGCTGGTACACACTGTTCATTACAGTCGCAGCCCTGCTCTCGTTAACGATCTCAAAGTTTTCTTGCTTTGTTGTATGGAGGATTATCTACAAAACATGTTGACCATAATTATTGCTATTCTCGTATAATAAGCAGTTACGTTTAGGATTGTGCAATGCCTGTATGCATCATTGTTTCGCAAAACAGTGACAAACAAAAGTGGCCAGTAGGTGGCACTGTGGAGATGGGTGTCTGATTGCTCAGAAATCTCATTACGATTCTGGCACAGCTACTTCGAACACCTCCGTGTCTCACAAAGCCTCGTTTTGCTCATCACTAATGGCGAGAAGAGCTGCAATTGCCATACAGCCGGTACAGCCCCTCCCCATTCCAATGAAATTCAATTAAGTACCTGTTGACTTATAGCAGAAGTTTATCTATTATCCACATAACAACTGTTATAAATTAACAGTGGGAAACCAATAATGAATATATCAATAAAATAAACAAAAAAAATTGCTTCATAATATAAAAATATCTACTAAGCACACTTGAAAAGTTCCTCCAGGACTTGGATCATAACAGCTGCTCAGATGGTCGTGGACTGATTTGCCACTGATGGGCCAACATAATCAAATGTGCACCTCAAATCTCTAATATTTTCTCACAGCTTCATCAGGATCTTGTGACTCATGGCAGCAACAAACAAACATAACAACTACAGTGAATAAGCAGGTATTATTAACAACCGATACTTCAAGAAAATGTGTGAAAAATCACTATTTGTTGTTTTGGGATGTTACAGGGTGTCCCTATGACTAAGAGAGCTACACCCCAAGAACTTGAGCATCAAACAGTGCAGCAGCACAACACATGCAAATGCCTAAAAAGCCTCAACATGACAACTGAAATGCTCCTGCTATGCAAACAAAACTATTCACAAAATTGCACAATCTGAGTATTCTTATTCTCTTTTTGCGTCCATGTACACAAAAAATGTAAATCCAGGTGGTGCACATAAAAACCAATGCATTGATCTTTGGGTGTTTAAAACTAATGTGAGATTATGTTGTTTTGTTTTTTTTCTTTTTAGGCCCCCCCACCATACCCCACCCCATCCTGTAGATGAACACTTCACCATGGGAACAGAGAAGTGCTTGTCTGTTTAACACAATAAAGAGGGGACTAAAAGACTTGCAGTGTCTTTCCTAATGAGCCTTGTAAGAACTCATGCTGTTTGATGTCTAGGACTGTTTCATCCAGCTCAGACACTGCCTCCATTGCCCCCTAACCCTTTCTGTCCAAGACTGGGACTGGCAGGATGGCACCCCTCTGCCCTTTGTCTGCCACCCACCAAGTCTAACCATGTTCTCCATTTCATTTACCTTATGCTTTGCTCCTCTGCCAGACCAGGGCCACAGGCCAAAACACAGACAGATAAGAACCTGCAAGCTACCAACCCCTTGGGATTAAAGCAGGCAGTTAATTCTGTTTGCATTTTGACAGGGTGTTTTTAATTTTACCTGCCAGCAAAGGTTTGTTCAAGTACTCTCTATGGACCTCTGTCTAGCGTGACCTATCATTGCCATATGGTCACAATTCCCAGAGCTCACTACAGAGGGACTTGGTGGCGTTTAAAAAAAGTCATTCAACATATGCTGATGTAAGTAAAAATAAGATTCTGCTATTTAAGCCTTTCTTTTGCTGTGTGCTGTCGAAACACTCATTAAATTTGCTTCCCCTTTAATGTGCTATCAGTTTTCTCTTCTTTCATGTATTTATTACCTGAGGCAATACAAACTATTGACGCACACTAATACATGCATAATTGATTTGGGTTTTTTTTTTTTTTTTGCTTTTTAAATGCATTTTTTTTTTTTTTTTTTTTTTTTTTTTTTTACTAA
>VUQR01010476.1:25085-53668 GCA_015108515.1 Hemichromis elongatus | reverse complement strand
TATATTTATTATGTGAGGCTGTTTAACTCCTCCACACACATCTGCTACAGGTCTGCAACGCCCTACAGCAACTACAGCCCTGAAACTACAGCTCCCAGCATCCACTTCGGGAACCTCGGGCAGCAGCGCTCGGCTCACTCGGACGCAGACCTACTGCGTTTGCTCCTCTTCAGCGGGTTTGGGAAAGCATCGAGACGCCGGATACGCTTTTTCCAGCACCGAGGCTGCAGCGTGTGGCATTTCTTCCGACTCTTCTCCTGTGTGGCGGGTCTTTCAGCATGGGTAATGGCATCAACAAGGTACGATTTTCCGCTCTTCCGTGCTCCTCCGGCTGGAGTTGTTTTTGCGAGTGGTGCTCCGTGTTTTAAGGATAGGTGCTGATGGTTTTAGGATGTTTCATAGAATAAAAAGTTTGGGTTCCTCCTTAACTTTGCAATATTAGGAAATGTAACGCTGTTAGACTATTTAATTATAGCCTAGTTCAGTCATCAAAGTTGAATTATTTTGGCATAGCTATTGTTTTTTTTTTGTTTTTAGTTATTATCATTTAGTGGCTAAATATTTATCTATTCAGATCATCAAAGGCCACCATTTGTAAATATCACTTCATATTTCCAGGTATTTAGTTATCTTTACACCTGATTAGTCTTTAATCAGTTTGCACCACTTCAGTATCAATTACTGGTTTTGATATAACAGTCAGTATTCTTTTTCCTTATAGGTCCTTCCTGATTTATATCTGGGAAACTTCAAAGGTGTGTCTCATTTTTTTTCTTTAATATTATTATTATCATTTTTTTTTTTGGTTGACGTCTTATAAATGTGCAGATATAATAACGCTGTTCGATGTGCTGTTATGTGTTTATGCCAGATGCAAGGGACAGAGAACAGTTAGCCAGAAACAACATTACACACATCCTGTCCATTCATGACAGCGCAGCTCCTATCCTCCAGGTGAGAAGCTCTCTTTGTCTTATAATGTCCAGGTGAATCATAGAGCGACACATATTGAATTTCTAATAAATTTTTAAGTAGAGTCATCAAGCAAACAAGCTGAGTAGATTGATTGGCTGAGAGCAGTCAGACAAACTCCACAGCTCACCCGGTCTGTCAGGTTGTTCAGGAAGCGCTGTGTATCAGTAGCTCTTTTCCTTGAGCAAACAGCCCTCATTTCCATGCGAGTAAAACATACACAGGGGACTTTCTTTTACTCATGTGATTCTTAGAGTATCATGTAAAATGCCAGTCAACAGCAGTTGGTTTGTCAGTGTGCTGAGTTGTGTGCCTGCGTGGGTTTCAGAGTAGGCGGTTGTTCTTGTCTCAACCAGCTCGGACTATGCAGTCTCTCTTTATTATTATTTTTTTCTGGATTATTGATTTTGACACTTTAACATGTAGAGACACACCCCCACACTGCCAATGGTACCTGTAACAGGGAAATGTAACAGGGAGCTCGAGGTCAGTCTTGTCGGTTTCTAAACTTCCAAGATCCCAACAAGCATCGGCAGGCTAAGTTGGAACAAACCTGACTGGCTGAGGTTGCCGCAGGACACCACAGAGGTCCCCACATCCATGACATGACAGCTCAGAGCTAATTTAACGGGACAACAGAGCAATTACGCTGGTGTTTTTAATAAAGCGGCTAATCGGCTTTAGTTACACAGCCTCACCATAAGCAACACACGTCGTGAATCACTGAGTGTGTTGGTGTGTGGTGACATTTATTGTATTCTTCATTCTGTTAGCTGATCTGTGTTAAATATTTAAGAGAACGTGACATTTGACTAGTATACTCTGTCCTGCAGGAGATGACCTATCTCTGCATTTCAGCAGCTGACCTTCCCACACAAAACCTGTAAGTACCAAATTGTGCAGCGCAGCAGCGCGGCACAGAACAATGGAAAGCTGAGGCAGAGTGAGAGAAAGAGTACTACATCCATTTGAGGCTTCTTTGTGTAGGCGTCTGAGGTTCATTTTCTCCAAGATAAAGTGTAAATGGTATGCTTTCCCAAGCTAAACGTTTATCTTCTCACAAGAGCACAGTAGTACAAATGGACTGAACACTTGGCTCTTATTTTGGTAGGTATGTGTGACGTTCAAATACACGCAGTTATTTTTATGTGAAACTGGAGAAGAAGGCCAAGGGTGGTGCTTGTATTACAATTGTCTTCGATCATATTCACATTTAAACCGATGACCAGTGTCTTGGAGCTCAACCTTGAATTATAGCATGATTGTTGGCAAGTGCTATGCTCGCTAGGTGGCATAGCTATACACAAACACAACTAGAAATGTTCAGTGCTGTAAAAAAGTGTTTGCCTGCTTCCTGATTTCTTATTTTTATAAGTGATGGTGTCATTTATTAAGTCAAAAAAGTTATCAAACCCCACCTTGCCCTGTGTGAAAAAATAACTGCCCCTAAAACTATCACTGGTGTTGCCACCCTTTAGCATTGATGTGGAGAAATGTTGGCCCACTCATCTTTGCAGAATTGTTTGAATTCAGCCACACTGGAGGGTTTTCGAGCATGAACGGCCTGTTTAAAGTCATACCAAAGCATTTTAGTCTGACTTACGTCTGGACTCCAAAACTTTCATTTTGACCTATTCACAGGTGGACTTGCTGGTATGTTTTGGATCAAGCACACCCAAGTGTGCTTGAACTTCATGAACTGATGGCCAGAGATTCTCCTTCATGACTTCTTGGTAGAGAGCAGAATTCATGGTTCTGTCAATAATAATTAGCTGTTCAGGTCCTGAAGCAGCAAAGCAGCCCCAGACCATCACAGTACCACCACCACGTTTGACGGTTGCTATGATATTCTTTTTATGAGATACTTTGATAATTTTACACCAGGTGTAACAGGATGATCTTTAAGACAGGATGTGACTGTGATAAGACTGGATGCAGACAGTGAATTTCAAAAAATGGGCCTAATTCATGATTTGAAAATGTGTTTGATAATCTGAAACACGCAAGTGTGACAAATACACACACAAAAATAAGAACTCAGGAAAGGAGGAAAACTTTTCACAGAGCTGTCGTGATGTTATATGCTACAAATATGCACACATACCATCCTTACCACCCCCACATGACATTTGTTGTTCAAGACCTGCTGCATGAAATATGACACCAGCCACTTGAGATGAACACACCCTGATCCTCATCTGGCAAGAATGAGCAGTAGTTTCACATGCCAGTTACAAAAACAAGGCAAAGATAACATAACAGCATATAGTCTGCAATTTTGTGTTGTTACAGCATTTTTTAGGTAGTCAGAAGCCATTTTTACATTCATTCTTTTGTGTCCTCCAGATCTCAGTACTTCAAACAAAGTATTGTTTTCATGCACGAGTCCCGCCTAAAAGGAGAAGGCTGCCTAGTTCACTGGTGAGACCAAGATTACTTGTATCTTTACCTGGAGGCTTGAATCTAGGCTCACTCAAGCACGAGAAGTGAAATTTAAATAACGGACCTACATAGATTGACTCAGTCTGATGTATAAATGTAGTTTATCTAAAAAAAAACAAAAAAAAAACTCAGATCACAGCAAACAAGTGCACAAATGAACTCATGTGTGACTGCTTTGCAGAAGAGATTAAGTGATAAAAACCTATTCTTGAACTTCCTAAAACAGAGTACAGTAACAAGCCCGACTGCATTGTGTTTGTGCACTAGGGTAGCTGACCAAATGTTCACAGGGTAAAGTTATATTTGGTTAGACACAGGGTCTTCTCAGAAATACAAGTGGCTATTTTTAAGAGCTGCTTTTACAAAGGCTTCTCTAATTATGAATTCTTAGCCTCTTGTTCATTGCAAAGGCCAAAACGTATTCATTTATTTTATATAGCTCACCTTTAACTTTGCTTACAGTCTAATGTGCAATAAATTGTGTGCATAGAATACAAAATTATACATATTTCTGGTAACTTTTTTTTTCCAGTTGCTGGACTGGATTTCCTGAACGTATCTTCTTTTTTAAACAAGATGCGCTGTGTTAAAGCGCAGTGACTACTGTCACAATTGCACTTTTACCTTATTACCACCTCTACTTCTTTGCATGATAGTTTTGTTTGCTTGTGTTATTAATAAACAACTGCACACTCTAAATATTCATCTACATTTTTCTAAATTAGGACAAATTGCTCAGACCAGGACATTGCGCTTGCTTGTACAAATGTGATACGAGACAGTTTAGATAGAAAGTCATTTGCACTGCTATCTACAGCAAATGTGTCGTGGGTGAATACTGACAATGATGTATTCATAATTGCTAATTCTTATAGTGTTTGTTTTCCATCCCGCTCTTCACACAGTTTGGCTGGTGTGTCCCGTAGTGTCACGCTGGTTGTAGCTTACATAATGACGGTGACAGGATTGGGCTGGCAGGAAGCCCTGGCTGCGGTGAAGGTGGTCCGGCCGTGCGCTGGCCCAAACCTGGGCTTCCAGCGGCAGCTCCAGGAATTTGAAAAAACTCATGCCGAACAGGTCGGTCGTAACAAAGCGAACATATTGAAAATGAAGCATGAAAAGACAGGAAGTATACCCATGCAATTTAAGCTGTACATCATTGTTGTTTTATATGTAGTAAAATTGCCTTCATTGCCTTTAACAGACTTAATCTTTTCTTCCTGTAGTTCAGAGAGTGGCTACGGACGGAGTACAAGGAGAACCCTTTCAATGATGAAGCTGATATACGTGACTTGCTTGATCAGGCATCTAAAGCCAAGGCTGAAGCAATAGAAGAACTTGCAAACCCCCCTACTGGAGGTTTCTAATGAGCTGTTTGATGAGGTCTTTTGAGGATTATGGAAAGACAAGTTACAGACCTATCTGGAAGTCTGTTTGTATCACTCATGGAAGGATTCTTCTAGATACTGCAAGAGACTATTCATTATTGTGTACAGTCCACAGTCATTTTTAGTGTTGATTACTTGATGTTCCTGGTACTGTTTTCCTAACTTATAAATGTTCTGAACTGTTTGCTTTTATGATTTCATATTGTCAAATAAAAGAAATGAATTAAAGTGTTTTGTGAGGTATTTGGTCAGTGGGCTGTCATGCTGAAGGTGATAAGACTCACTCAGTACTGAGTTTACAGCTCTGTTTCCTGGTTGTCTTCCTGTTTGTCTGTGTTCAGGGGAGGTCATGCATGGTGGCATCAAAAACACCAAGATCGAGTTCTTCTAATCGGTCTTTTTGTGCAGGTGGCGCAGAGACTGTAAAAGCAGTTAAAATGCATCACTTTCTTTTACCATGAGGAGATTTTCTATGCAGCAGTCTTCTACACACTTCAGATAGCTGGGGATGAGCATGGGCAGCCACTTGATGGCGGTATTACTAACAAAGCCCTCCTATAATGAGTAGTATTTTGAATTCAACCATGGCTTTTCTTTTGATGTTAGTTAATTAAACCCTGTCATCATCCTCCGCTAAAAGAAAGTATCACATGAAAGATTTTAAATGCGTTTCCATCACCAGTTTTATTTGTGGAAAATAGGTTGGACTTGCGGACTTTTGCAAGACTAAATTGGTGGGGAAATATTTTTGTGAGCGTAGCTTACAGGTAATTGTTCCATTCCGTCCCGGTGTCTGCTCAGGGTGTCTCTAAAGGGATTCCCCACCGCAGCGCTGTGTGGGCGCCGAGTTTCACAGAAATGAGCGCCCAAGCGCTTAACATCTCCTCTTGAACTTCTCTGAGCCCAACAAGCTCCTCCCTTTAACAAATTAAGATGTGATAACGTTGAAGAATAGCTTCAAAACAGATTTCAACGGTGGACCTGACATACTCAAAGGTAAGCCAGATCAGCGCATTTCAAAAAGAAAATTGACACAATCGCTCCCTCTCTCTCTCTATTTTTTTTAATCATAAAAATACATGAAAATGTTTACTATTCTTATGAGACCCCACAAGTTTCGGTCAGGTGAAAATGTCAGCAATAAACTACATGGGCAAAAACCTGAACTAGTTTGTGTAATTAGATTTTGGCAGCAGTTATAGCGCTTAAACAGCTTTTTTTTTTTTTAAACCCGCTGCACACTTCTGTAAAATGAGGATTAAACTCTTGCAGATGATTCATAGCACTTTCTTTCTTTTTAATTTATGCACGCGTCTCATATAAGTCACACTTCTCTGACAGAAAAAGGAAATTGTGCCAAACGTGATTGTTATATTTACTCACTTGAGCCAGATCACGTCCTTTACTTACGACATGACAGCATGAGGAAATTCTCTGCGAGCTTTAGCTCACTAAAGGGGCAAATCTTTCATTAATAAAATAGCTGCATTTGAAGGGGGACTTTTCGTTTTAAAATTGCAACCAAAAAAAAAAATGTTTTAAGTGGTTGAATCGGCAAGTTTATTACGTGATAATCAAATTTGGATCGAGGACTGAAACTTAGAATCAAAAATAAGCCAGAGCGTTTACTGTGTCCACAGTTCTTATTTGTGTCGAGCTTGATCTCATTTTATCTCAGTTTGCACAGATGAACCTGGATGAGGACAGTGGCCTGTCAGTCAGTTGCGGCAATGGCAAACTGAGACAGTGGCTCATCGATCAGATTGACAGCGGGAGATATCCTGGCCTGGTTTGGGAGAACGATGAAAAAACCATCTTTAGGATTCCATGGAAGCATGCAGGAAAACAAGACTATAACAGAGAGGAGGATGCTGCACTCTTTAAGGTCAGACATCCCATCTTTCTCCTCACAGTGCACCTAAAACATCTGACAATTGCAATCTGATAGCTTTGCATGAATTACTGCAACAAAAAGTATGACATTTTTAAGCTACTAAACATGTGCTATTTAATTCTGAAATTCCTTACTTGCTTTGCCATGACTAAAATGAAGTTTAAAGAAAAATCTCTTCACGGATTAATGCAGGCATGGGCGATGTTCAAGGGAAAATATAAAGAAGGTGTAGATAAACCAGATCCCCCTACGTGGAAAACCAGACTACGCTGTGCCCTTAATAAAAGCAATGACTTTGATGAAATAGTTGAAAGAAGCCAACTGGACATCTCTGAGCCGTACAAAGTGTACAGAATCATTCCAGAGGGAGCCAAAAAAGGTAAGCATTACATATTGTTACATATTGTGCATGCAAAATGCTGTAAAGCTTTATAGAATTACACGAAGCACTACTTTAGCTACCCATGTCACATGTCACATTTAGTTAGAAGTAAAATGGTTGCATTTGGATTTCTGTGCAAATAGTACGGGCTAAAAGCATGCCTTAGCCACATCATTGATTCATTTGCAGATACATAATAATGCCACATATCACACAGCAACTTATATTGTTTATAGTCTATGGCATTTTTTTTTTTACATACATATGCACCATTGCAGTTGTGATGAGGCAGGAAGCACAAAGGAAGCCAAAGCATGTACCAAAAAGGCCGTAGTGCTTTTTATAGAGGGCTTCGGTTACTAAGTGCAGGGTGCACATAACACAACCAGACGACCTCCAGCCTTGCATAACTAAGGCTCTGCCATCATTTTTGTCACACCAGAGCAATTCTTGCTATCTGTACTAACACTTAATTCTCCAAATAAACAAGATTCAGATGAACTCAATCATCTGTTGCACTAGCTTTGAAAATAACTCTGTCACTCAAATTAAAATAGTACAGCTTCACAAGTGTGCAAAACATATTCACAGTTCAGCCCTGCCAAAATAAATTAGATTAGTGTGGTCTATGACATATTGCACCTCACATATTTCACAGTTATTTGCAACTCTGTGCAATAAAGCATTGTTGTTCTAAATCTTGTTATTAACGTTATTTCCCCTTTAAATTGATAATCTGGTAAATAAATTTTTCGGGTTGTTGTTGTTTTGTTTTTATTTTTTTGCATTTACAGGCATGAAGATGACCAGTGTGGAGGAGACCCCACCACATTCAAATACCCTTAGCTATATTCCTCCATATACATCCCTGCACAATCAGGTCAGCAGATTTTGTGGCTGAGCCTAGCACATACACAGGAACGAAATGTTTCGGTTTAATGACATGCTTTCTGAGTGACCACTCGTTTGATCTTTCAGGTACCTGGTTTTATGGTTTCTCAGGAGAGAAGGGACTGGAGAGATTACCACGCACCTCCAGAACAACAGCCTCTTCCACATCACCACGGGCCACTTCCAGAGCTGCAGTATGGTCAGTGCCACTATCCGTCATCAATCAGTCGGGGCTGGCCTGGGTCACACTCAGAAAACGGTATGATATTCCCGTGTACACGTTACGCTTTATGGATATGAAATTCAGAATGGGCTAGACTCTAAACCTGCATATGTATATTTAAAATTTATTGCATTTTTCACAAATTTCAGTGATTTCATTTATTTCTGTTCAAGACTGACTGATGTAAAAGATAAAGTATAAAGGGAACTTCCAATCATGTCTTTTTATTTTGCAATGTAATGCTTTTATCCAGTATCTTAGTCGTATCCGCTTATATGCCATGAGTTCTATGTCATAGATAGTTTAAAAGTAGTTGTAGTACTTTCACTCAGAATGTTATATTTTAAGCGTATCGATATACCATTAATGAAAAGCAAATCTTAAATAAGATGCAAACAAATATTTAGCTGCAGTATCTTCTTTACAAATTGTGATATATATTTGAAGTTACCATCTGGAGGCAAACCTGGCTTTAGACTGAATATCTGCAGTTCCACACTTGTGTTATTGTGTGCTAGATGAGAAGCATTCTTCATACTTCCTTTGTTACAAATCAGTTCAAAAATTAAGCTTCCTGCCTTTTTAAATTTTTGCACGCTCGCATTCTAATCATTGCACGCATTTATTTTATTTCATTAATTTCATGCAGGTATTCAGCTCTCCTTCCACACCTACTTTTCAGAGTCTCAACCACCCATGTATGCAGTGGACCATAATAATGCCATAACAGGTAAAGAACTGTTTCAGGCCCATTTAAATGGATACTCTTACTAACTCCCATGCTTGTTTCTAAATATTCACTAATATAGACTAAATTTATTTGTGTGGCTAGGTGAGAAACTACAAACACCTTTCACATCTAGTATTTCTATTTTCTATATCTCAGAACATGAAACAACCTATTTTAAAATAGATCAAGTTGAGAGTTGAGAAAATTTTGGGAAAGGTTAGAAGGAAATGAGCAATACTCTTTATGCAAAGACTATGAAAATATAAGTTTTATTTAAGCTTAACAATTTTGGAGCCTACATTTGATCAAACAGTAAGGCTAAAATTGTTCTGTTCCTGATGTATGCTTTTCTCTTTCTTTCAGATTTTAGCCTGCACGTGTCCCTATTCTACAGAGAGGCTTTGGTAAAGGAAGTTACCACCACCAGCCAGCAAGGATGCCGGATCACTTCTTCCTCCTCTCCCTCCTCTTCCTCTTCTTCTTCTCCATGCCCAGAGGACAAGTTTCATAGCGGGGCAGAAGTCATTCTTTTCCCGTTCCCATACCCTGAATCTCAGAGACAGGGTGCTGAGATGCTTCCTAACATACTAGACAAGGGAGTGCTTCTGTGGATGGCATCCGATGGGCTGTATGCTAAGCGCCTGTGCCAAGGGAGGGTATATTGGGAAGGACCTCTGGCTCCATATATGGATAAACCCAACAAGCTGGAGAAGGAGCAGTCATGCAAACTGTTTGACACCCATCAATTCCTTATTGGTAAGCAATATTTGCTGTGACATAGTGTTTTCATCTACAGTACACAAAAACGCCCACAAAAAGTGATGCGGTCCAACACTATTTTGTGAAACTGTAAATGTTAACTTTCTGTTCTGTTTGTGGACCACAATGGTGAAAGTGCTCTTTAGGTCAAAAAATCTTTTCACTGATTAATTACTTTTTCCCCCCAAAAAAGGGAAATAAAACATTCCAAAGTCTTTAGAATTTGCACAGAATACGTTAACCTTGATTTTCATGATGAAAAAACCGTTGCCCGCTGACAAATCCATTAACAAACCTATGCCCAGATCTTAAAGTAAAAGTGTTACCATGTAAAATCCTGCCTTTCGCTATAGTTTAGTAGTTTGATCTGTAATGAAGCAATATTACGAATCTAAAATCTGAATCTTCAAAGAAAAAAAATAACTAAACCTTCAAGTCTTATACTGTAGGATTTCCCCATAAAAGTTGTCAAAGTAGACGTATAGCACAAACTAGCTGCCATTACAATATAAGTGCTATAAACATATACCAAAGTATATTAGCAAAATGTGTTATTTTTAACAACTGGTCATTTTTTTATTTAAAACTCATAGTTTGAGGTGTTTTTATTCCATTATGATGAACTGTATTGCAAGCTTTTACAATATTTCTCGCAGGACATAAAGATTTCATGATTTTCCATTAAATTTACAATTCAGATCATATGGATCACACACACACACTCGTTTGCAATAGACATTGGTTGTCTATTAAAGCCAATATATCATCTGCGCTGTATTTTCCTTTGTCCTACTGTAGAGGATACTTGTATGGGGAAAAAAAGTTCATTTAATTCCTTGAGAGGTTTGAATAATTAGCATTTTAATGGTAAACAGCTTCAGTTATTTAAAGCATGTCGATGGCTTTTGATCACATTGATAATGGAGATGACATTGAAGAAGGTGGAGACGCTGCAGGTGCTGTGTCTGGGTAAGTCCCTCTTAAGTCTTGAGGTAGCACAAAGAAGCCACTCACATTCTCAGCAGGGGGCCGAAATATGTGGAGTCCCCACCCACCTCCTGTGGTCCACCACACTGCAAGATAATGTTTGGCGTGCCATTTTACGTTAAATTTGTGTCATCCTCGTCAGTAGTTTCCAGAAAAGTCATCATGATTAAAGAAAATGTCATGTTAGCAAAAAGGTTTTTTTTTTTTAATGTATTTTTAGTAGCCTGTAATCTGACATGGCTGAGCCCCTCATTTTTTTGTTTGTATTTTCGTTCCCTGTTCTTTTTCCTAACAGAACTTCAAGATTTTGCCCATAATGGTCGTCATGTACCAAGACACCAAGTGGTGCTATGTTTTGGAGATGAGTATCCTGACCCACAAAGCCCTAGGAAAATGATCACAGCTCAGGTACATAAACTTGCTTTAAACTGTAAAACTTTACCCAATAAAACAAAACAAAAAACCCTAAAAGAAAATTATATATTATAAATTATCAAAGTAGTCTGTGTTAATATTAGAAAATGCATAGTATTTTTTAGAAAACCAGAGACCTGAATATCATCCTAGCAGTATCTCTACATATTTGGTCAAAAGCGTACTTACATTACACGTCTGACTTCCTCAAATCTTTTTTATTACACAGAAATATGCAAACAGCTTAAAAATGAAAGCATAAAAATCATTTAATTGCATCAGTGTAGTTAAACAAGAGCCTCTACTGTGAGTGTGACAATTTATGATACTGGAGCTAAAGCTAAAGCTGAAATTCACTTGCCTTCTTAGATTTGACTTGTAATTAAAAACTGTCTGTTTCTTGGAAGTTACATGTTAGTTATGCCATTAGATGTATAACTAAGGTCAGCAGCTTTCATTGGTGCTAAAATAACTTTGAATGGTGATTGATGGTTTACATAAGAGATTTACATTCATAACGGCCAGTGGAGAGAGGGCGTGATGGTGGCTGTAAAGGCATCAATATTCAATTTTAAAATTAATAAATAAAAAATAGTTAATGATTTCATAGGTTATTATATTTGTTTTACAACAAATGGGGACAATTTCCTGTTGTTTATTTCGTAAGCTAGTTAGTTAGCTAGACTGACAAATTATTTGGGTGTTTTTAATATTAATTATGTTTTATAATCACGATGGTTGTTTTAGTAATGGTCTTTGCTTGTATAGGTACGTTCAACATACATGTTTCATACACCGTCATGATCTCATTTTAGGTGGAGCCTTTGTTTGCCAGGAAACTTGTGTACTATTACCAGCAGAACAATGGTCACTACCTACGGAGCTACGAACACATCCAGGAACAAAACACCTCTCCCACAATTGACTATCCCTCTTCCCAGAGACCTCTGCAGCATATTCAGGAGTGACATGCATACAAAAACACACACACACACAGACATACATACATATACATGCACATACATGTACAGAAATGTGAATGTAATGCTTCAACTTTTTATCATGGCTTGTGACTGCAGTCCTGTGTACAGTAAGCGGTAGAAACTGTCATGATAGCTAGGGGTAGAGATGGGGAAGACCCTGTTTTCACTTGCACACCTATGCATCGTAGTCTTTGTGTCTAAGACTGTGGAGTAAGTTTTTTTTTTTCAACAAATATTATTGTGACAGTGTGAAGGATGCGGTTTGTGGGTGGGGGGATGAGGAGAGCGGAGGGCAACTGAGACAGGAAGTACTAGCACAGGTGCACAGGAAGAATGGCCCCTAAGACAAACACTGATATGTTAAAGCGATAAAACAGCATGAATGAATAGTTAGTTAGTTAGTTAGTTAGTTAGTTATTTACAGGTAACAGCCAAAAATTTAATTCTTGGTCTTATGCAGTTAAATGGCACTGAAGACAAAACCAACTCTACTTCTTAGCACAACTTATTTCTATATTTGACTACAATACTTAATATGCTAAATAATAGTTGCTAGAAAGGGAAGTGAATCATAAGATAGTGTAGCCCAATGTATTCCCTAATTCTTGGTTTTATTGGTAGAGCTGGAAGAAAGTGAGAAAAACTGATAATACAGTCGCACAAAAAACCTAGAACACTGGTTCTCAATCTCAATCTGATTCCCACGCGCCCCCCGTGCAAGATGTTGCAAGATAATCTAAGGGGTCAAAAGCTGAGAGCTTAGAGTTTCTATAGAATTTTTTTTTTTTAAGTTTCAAAACAGTCTTTTGTAACCATGGACTCTGTTTTGTCTTCTTTGGCAAGTCATCAAAACATCATTTGAACCCTTTTTTTTTTCTATTCAAACATAGTGAGATACAGCATTCTGTATTACAAGCTTACAAACCACGTGGATTACCATTGAACTAACTGAACTGGAGGAAGCTGACTGGAAAATCACACTCATCCCGTAAGTTGTAGGGAAACTATACCTGTTCCTCTTGACCCGAAACTAGTGGCCTAATAAGTAGGAAGGAAAACTACCTTTGTGGTCCAAATGCCGGTTTACACAGGGAGGAGTTCTCTGTTTCCCATGACTGAGGATAGATTCTGACACACAAGGGTTGCCAGCGAACGATATTCATGACACGAGATGCCACTTTGCGAATCACTGGGCAGGATAAGATGATTAATGCCAAAATGAGTTGAGTGGAATTCCTCATAGAGGTTAATGCTGAAGGAGGAGGGGTAAAGGTTTTGTTATGTTTTTCTTCTGTGATCCAGAGTTTCAATCTCTGCATTTAGTTCCTTCACACTTAAACCGCATTACTTTCACAATGGCTTCAAATGTCTGACCAAAATTTTGTTTTTTTCAAGCACCATAAATAATTTTCACTCTCAAAGATCTATCTCCTGAATCAGCCCGATTGTCCACTGCATGAAATTTCGTTTCACATTACTTCACAGTCAGAAATTTCACAGATTCAGAATCAGTCAACTTAATGTACAACGTGCTGTTGTGTGTGTGTGTGTGTGTGTGTGCGTGTGTGTGCGTGTGCGTGTGTGTGTGTGTGTGAAGAAGCACATGTGTCCATGTGTGTAGGCGGGTACGTTTGTGTCACACAGTCGCAGAATTACTGTTATCTGGAAGTGACATTTATGGACTCAGGACAAAGCATGTGACTCCCCCACCTACAGCATCAGTGACTCAAACACAGACACACACCCTTTTCGCGTCACAGGTTACAGTTACAGTAAAAGCAAACTACAGATAAAACCCCACGATTTTCTTTAATTATTATTGTACACATCGGAATCAGGTATTAACATGGAGATTATTTTAATATAAAACTGCCATGAGAACAAATTTATTTTGAAATAAACTTAATAAACAATTTTTTTAACTACTCATGTGTACTGTGCTTGTTTCATGTTTGAGCTACGCACATTTGCAGACAAAGGGAGGATGAATAAAAGTCACATTTGGTTAGAAAAACAAAAAGAAAAAAAGAAAAGAAAAACACATTCACACATTTGCCATGGTGTTTCCCCCTTTGCAGGAAGCCACATAATTTGTAGTCAGGCTTCAGTTTTTCCGCCTTTATGAGCCGTTACTCCAAGTTACATTGTCTAAACTCGCAGCTTGAAACTCTGGAGCTGACAGTTTAGTCAGCTAACACACAAGACATTGTTTAAAAGACTTTATAGATAAAAATGAAACCACCAGCAGCACATCAGCTGCAGCACTTTCTCCAAAAGAGAGTGAATCTGTTTGTTCCGTCTTGACTCATTGACTTGGCGAGTCTGACTGTGCTAATAATGCAATATGAGCTCAACACACACAAACTAATACTTGATATTTTTAACCTCAAAAATGACACTACAAAATGCATCACAGCAATCACTGTGACACTGTTTTGAGATTATCAGTGATACATCTGAAATCCTTTGATTCTGTTATTCAGGGTGACAGAATTTTGGCTGCGTCTCAACGGCTGGGGTTTATTTATTAATGTATGTGAAAAAAGACATCATTTAGTCAAGGCAAATAAATAGGCCCGCTCTCATTAAACGTTAACAATGTTTTGCTGACATCTGCTGGTTGGTGTAGGTTCAGTTTAAAAAAAAGAAAAGAAAAGCTATTGGTTTATCCTGAACAACTAGCGTCAGAAAAATCAAACGCTAACATCAGCAAATAAACTGTAAGAATCAAATTTTTATCTTATTTTGACTCCATTACTATGTAACATTTAAAAATCTGTCAAACTGCAGGCATGATGCTACTCAGATTACTCAAAGTCAGAACACACACACACACACACACATACATGTGCTATTTATATGTGTGTGTGTGTGTGTAAATGTGTGTTTTGGCGAAATAATTGTCTTCAAAAATTTACAAAAATCAAAATACTTTCAAATTTTATACTTTTGCAAACATACTACATGTTTTTGTACTCTTAAAAATGTTCTAGGTCAAATTCTACCTTTGTATATTGAGACTGATTTTAGATCAACTGAATGCGGGTCAAATCAAGGAAAATGACAAAAATGTAAAATTGTATTTTTTAAGGAACAGTGGTGACAGACATTGATGCCGTTTGGCTGCTTGAAGGTTTGTGGGGGAAAGAGAATATTCAGAAATCAGCGGGTGCCTAGAGACACGGTGCCTTGACACAGACAGTGTTGAAATATGTTAGTTCAGTGGTTAGTGTTGTTACCTCACAGCAAGAAAGTTCCTGCTTCAAATCCCAGGGGCCTCTCTATGTAGCGTAAGCATATTTTACCTGGGCCTTCGCGTTTCAGTGTTTCTGGCTCTGTGCAACAGGTAGGTTAATCACAGAGGCGATTGTACGCTGCTAATTGATATGAGGTAGATAAAGTATTTGAAATGCACAGCTGAAGTTTGACTTTTAGTAAAAAACACTGCTAGAACTAGAAAAGTGCTACTTTAATCCAATCCATTTACACTTGGACCTGCAAGCACAAGCACCCATGTAACTAAGCAAACTAAAATTCAGCTCAAATTCAGAATCAGATCCACATCAAATCAGAAGAGTGGTTGAGTGTGGGAAACACATGTACAAGCCCCACACAGTCCCACCACCACTGCTCTGAAAGTACAGGCTAGTTTGGAATAAGCAAGTTTTGTGGTCTGTTAATTAGTGTTAATTAATATTGATAGTTATAGTAATCAATAATATATTGTTTTTTTATGATATAGCAGTGTTTAACCTTTGTAATGGTTAGACATTGGTTGTATAATAAACAACAGTTCATGACCCAAAATGTTCAGTCGGATCAATATTAAAATTATTACGTCTGTTACATATTTTTATATATATTTATTTTTTCTCCAAAAACCATAAATAAACACTGGTCTCTGAAACATTAACTAAGATCAGCCATCCATTTAATAATGGCAGATAAACTATTCACATATGCTAAATAAATCTGTATTTAAAAAATTGATGTCTACACTTATAATGAGGTAATTCTTGGGGTGATACTGTGAAGGCATGAGATATGAAAAGCGTGTAAGGGTTAAACAGCCCTTGCGAGCCAACAGCCAGTTGGTGTTGGTAGCAAATACTATTATAAATTGTTGACAGAGTATTATTTCCACACTGTGTAAGTGGTGCATTACATAGATATCAGTTACTATTAGCATCCATCCATCCAGCATGCCATTTATTTTTCATTGTGTTATGATTATTATACCACATTATAGTTAAAATAATTTTCTCTGACTGAGCTACAGAGGGCATGGGAATTGGCACCCAATAAAATCTGTATCAGTGCAATGAATCAGCTTGAATTGTTTTCAGATGCCTGTGTTTATGTGAGTTGCTTCAGACAACGCACTTGACCCAATACATTACGATGGCAGGAAAGCAATAACAGTTGTCGGATAAGGAGCAGCAAAGTAATGGAAAACAATCATCTGATGACTTCACACAGATAAGTGTGGATAAGCAGAACAATGTGGCGCATCTGGCAGTGATGCAAAGACTGTGCTGTCTATTTAGTTTGGCTGGCAACTTACAAAGACTTTGGATACAAAGGATGTCATACTAAAATGTCACTAGACAAAGTAGGAAATGCTGCAATTTCAACGTAATCTCCGAAGGCACAGAATAAACAGAAAAGATGAAGGTTTTCAAGCTTAAACAAAGCAGGGGCTTCCAAAGTTATTGGGCACTGAACAAGGTGTAGTAAAATACATGACCAGCAGGGAGTGATATATGATTGGTTGTCTAATTGCTGTCTGCATAGAGCTGTAGAACCTGGGACTCTGGTATAGTGCGCATGCATTTGTATGCAGGATTATTAATTTTCTGTACATTTTTTAAAGTGTGTAATACCTCAGTACCGTTAGATTCATTAATAAATCCTCCTCCCTAGATATCATGCCAACTTTTAAAACTAAATATTGATGTTCAGGCACTTATCTGTTCTTGCTCTCTAAGCAGAAACTCTTTGTTTTAATGTGTCAAGTGACAAACAGGTCCCCTGCTGACAAAGAGGTGGTCAGAGTGACAGCTCCTGTAGGCCTTATTGCGTGAGAGTGAGCCAGGCTGTTCTCAGACTCTGTGTGGTCTGAGTGTGTGGTCTCCAGCTGACAGGCAGGGAGCAGGACGGGAGAGCCCTGTTGAGTTTCTATCTGTGTGCATTTGTGTGTGCGCCTCATATGTTTACACTATCCAGAGTCAGGACCAGCCTCTCTGTAGCCATGGCTTGACTAGAACGCTGGGCCTTCCACCACTTCGTAGTCCTGGTCTGAAAGATAAACACACACTGCCACCACTTTGACATGGCTCATCTCAGGATTTTTTTTTTCTGTGTGTTTACTTATGGGGCCTAAGAAACCTTTAAGTTAGCAGGTCTTTAGCTGAAGTCTGTGGTATACATGCATGCATTTTTTAAAACAATACACAGACTGATAAGTGATGCCCAGATGCTTGCTCTTATTTATGCTCAGCCTGAGGAAGTAAGGCATTGGGTCCTTGGCATGAGACTTGATTTTGCATGGAGTATTTGCAAGAAAAGTCATTCAGACTGGCTTTTTTCCCTTTATTTGTTCTCAGTTTTTAGCATTCAGAGAAGTATAGGATGCCACTTTATTTTTAATAAAATCAAATGAAAGTTGTCATGCTCTTCTTCTCATGATCGAGTGTTATTTTTAAATGTAGAGGGCTTTATTGAAATGACAAAAGCAAAACAAATAAGTCAGATTTTATTGATCATGGTATTTCGTAGACCTTGTAAAACCTCTACACACACATGCACATAGCATAGTCAACCACTGGGCTACTCTACAGCTCTATGGGCCTCTCCCACAGTGATCTCAGGGGAACGCTTTGTAATGCAGCACCACTGAGAACGCGCCATGAAAATATAAATACAACCTCGCCGCATTTCACCCATGTAAATAAACAAGGCCACCCAAATTTCCAATTAGTGCTTGTGTTGAAGGCAGGAAATGGGGTAGACAAGAGGAGACCACACCTCCTTTTTCTAGCCTCCACTCTCGAGATGAATCCAGGTCCAGGTCCAGGTCAGAGATATGGGGCAGTGGGAGAATGGATGCCTCTGGAAACACAAAATTCAACCCTCCACTTGAGCCTGTTGTTTCACATCCCCCCTACACTCTGCTGTACTCCTTTTCCCATTATCGCTTAAGGGTGGGACTCAAGCATCCACAAAATTCAGATATGGGATGGGAATTGACACTTATGCCTGTAAAATTGCCTTAATTTCGGTAATACGGAAGATTATTTGGTTCACATGTCTTCACCTTGTAAACATTTAATGTACTTCATATTGAACAGCCAAGCTTTGCACCCACTTGCTTTATCAATCCCATCATGGTTATGAGGTGATTCCTATCTGGCTTAAATGAGGCATTCTCACTGTTTTCTACATCTTCTTGGAAGAGCAAGGCACAGTTATTACGCAGCTGAGCCCCAAGACCACCCAGGAGATGTGGTCCAGTTGTGAAAGGCAGATGCAGGGTCCTTACTGTGATAAGAATATCAGGCCTTTTCTAAGGAGGGGATAGTCCTTTGGTAGTGTGGAGATTTGCTTGATAACTCAAATTATCAGTCAGCAAACATCATGGGGCCTATTAGCTAACATAAGCACATCTTAGTGTAATTACCCCAGAGAGTCAAAGAGCTGTGTCATGAAAGTCACTTTCACTCCAGATATGGTTGTAAAGCACATCACATTGTTTCTTAATGACTATAATTCAGTCGGAAAGGGCAGAGCTCAATTAGGGAGCTTGAGGAAATTTTGCAGAGGTTTTGATTTTTTCTGTATCCATGCAAAGGAGTTAAAAATACTGAGTCTTGCTTGGATGGCATCAACAGAGAAACCCTAAAAGTCAGTCGGTGGAGCAGATCCTTCAGAGTCCATAATCCATTGTTCATTGTTTATGTTTGATTGGTCTGTGACTGCAGTGTCTCTTCCCTCACAGACTCCCAAACAGCCACACAGGAAACAGGCAGTATAAACACGGTGCTCAGCAGATCCTCTTTGCCTTGACTCCGAACTCGCAGAACCACAATGTAAACACATGGAGACACTGGCTAGTCATTTTGAAAATGTCTGTAAAACTATGAGCCATCACTCAAGCAGAAGCTTTACCAGTGCCTCGTGAGAGTAACAGATTTCAGAAAATTATTCAGAGACAATGTTTCTGCCTTTTGTGTCAGTGAAATGCATCGGGCACTTCTCCGAAACACCGTGCCGGGGATTTGACAGATTTCTCTTGTATTTTCTAATGAGCCAGAACAAAAGACTAAAACCGCTGAAGTACTCGTGTTCTGTGTGGCTATGTGTCTGTGTATTGAGGCAAACGCTAAATGAAAAACGGACTGGTGCTTATATTATGTCGTTCTACTCAATTTTAAGACTCAAAGCATAAATTGAACGCACAAGCACTCAAATGTTATGTTCTCACATTCAAATGTTGAGCTCTTTGAAGGGTGATGTTTAAAATTGTACCAAATTCAGCATCTAATGTGCAAGTATATGAATATTTAATAAAATTACAGTTAAGTTTAATTGAAATGTCTGTTTTGTAGGTAACCAGCTAAAAACCGAAGGGGAACCATAAGGAAAAATCTTTTGAGATGTTTATTTGTAAAAATTAAAATTTCAGGCCTGCTCGTGATGATAGAGGGAAAATCTAGAGGACAGCTATTGCCATTTAATTTATTCTCAAATAATTGTAAGCGTATAAATTAATAGTTGTTGAGATATTTTAGCCTTACCATAGATAGATTTTAAAAATAGTGAACACTAAGAAGTGAACTGTATATATATTTATAAATCCCATAATGTAAACTATAGGTCAAAGATTTATGGAACATATACACAGTCTGTCAGGCTTATCACTCTCTATGTCTTTTAATAGTGCTGTTTTATTAAAGAAGAACTGCATAGTTGCAGTTTTGTTCTTCAAGGTGTAAAAATGAAAAGGATAGGCTGTTACTAATGCACTGTTACTGATCTTTTAATAAATGATAGTTACAGTTTTTGGCCTGTTTTAACATTAAGACCTCTCCAAGCCCTTTGGGGAATGTATTTTTAGCAGCACTGTGGTGGTTTTAACAACCCCGGTCAGAACAACATGCTGCAGATTGGTAAAGCACGGAAACACCCTGGTGCTGGATTAAACGGCCTGCTGAACATCAGCAGCAACAACATTGCGATGTATTTAGCTAGACAATATTCATTTGCTGTGTGATGATAAAGATTACTGTTAAGCTGGTTTGTCAGTGTAATATAAACGGCGCTCTTGAGCTCTAGTTTACAGCAGTATACAGTAGTTTTCATTAGTTTTTTTGGACATAATGCAGCTCCTTGTGTACTGCAACTGCAAAACTTTAGGAATATTAAAAACATGCAGTGCGTCATGGCCATATATGCAAAAATAAAGCTTGTTTTTTCAGTGTAAAAAGGAACCATTAATGCTAAGAATGTACTTTGATTATGTAAAGCAAAATTCAACTTTAGAACTATTTTTAAAAAAGAAATGATTAAATCTGAGTCTGTAATACATGTTTTACTGTTAATTCTAATTATATAGTTATCTATTAATTATTATTAGGTTGCCTTGTAAAAGAAAAAAGCAAAAAGCTTAATAACTAAAAGTAAAAATGTTGTAAAGCAACTGACATTAAAAAGTTTTATTGCTGTTTGGTGTTGAATTTTTTTTATTTTTCAAATCTGTAGAAACTTCACAAAAACAAACATAAAATCCCACTATAAATATAAATAAACATGTTTCCTCTTATTCATTGTTTTTACAGGTTCTTAGTCATCCGGGTCATGGTAGTCGTGAGCATGAACATTCATTCTCAATTTAATGCATTAAAAATTACCTACATTGGTTCAGTTACACTTTAAAAGAGCAAAAATGGATTAATAATTTTCATCCAGCCAACGTAGAGTCTAGAGAAGCAGAAATACTTGTGCAACTTGTTTTACTTCTGGACTGTTCAAGACCTGAGGTGAACTGTTTATACTGTATAGTTCTAATAATTGCTATGTGGTCCGACTTTTCCAAATTTCACAATTTTCCAAGTCATAAGTATAAAAAAACTTGAAAAAATACAATTTTTCTTTTTTTGGGGGAGGTTTAAGGTTACACAGCTTCAAAAAGGGTAAAAAATGCACTTTCATTTACACTTTAATAATAATAAAATATTATTAATATATTTGCCTTGATTGTTTCAAGATCACCTATTAATGGAGTTACAGTAAATATTAAAAAACGACTTTTTTTTGGCTCTTTGTGAGATAAGGTAGTGTAAGGGCAGCCACAACAAAAGCCACTTTTGATCTTAAACAAGACAAACCAACTGTATGCAGTTTCCAAGGCTTTCATTGTGCCCAGCAGGGGGCGTGTTTTAACACATTATTTAAAACATTTTAAACATGGGATACAACATACTGCGTACTTTTGGTTTTAAATCGCGAAAAATAGGCACGGATTTTCTTTGTCTTATCCCCTGAATGACATTCAGCGAATTACTTGAAAAGGATGGACATACGGTTGTTTTCATTTCTGGGTACAGCAGGCAATGGAATATCAGACGTTAATTAGATGTACACAATAAATGACGTTCACTACGCCACAAAATATGGGATGTTTATCCTGCCCATACAAACAAATGGAGCCGAAAGAGCATATGAATTTTCCATAGTGGTGGGAGTGCAACTGTATGTGTGGGTGTGACAAAGTCAGTGTGCAGCTTCAGTTTGGACACAACACTGGACCTTTGATCTTCCCACTGTGTCCCTGTCTGCCTTGCTGTGGCACAAACATAGGGACACAACTAGGGACACAATCCCCCCTAACCTCACGATGACGTCAACTAGAAAATACCGTGAAAGCTCCTGTGCACTCTTTCTCATTTTTTTAAAAAAAATTCCCCTGAGCTAGCTCAGCAAAGCTCTTTTTAAACAAGCAATGAAATAAACACATAAAAAACACATAAGTTTTATAAAATGTGACACGTATTGCGTTCAACATGACACTATAGTTTTATGTGAAGTCTTCATCTTATTAAAAACAAATCTCCACAGTGACAAAACATTTTGGGGTTGAGCTGCTGCACTGGTGCACACGTTAACTTTGTATAATGAACGATAAGATTAAAAACAGAAAACAAAACAAAAACGGAATTTACAGTGAAGCCTGTCTTTGTAAAATATAAAAATGTAACACAGTAACCAGTTGCATCAATAAAGTATGATCTGTGGATACGGTAACAGTTTCTAGAAATGAATAATGTCACAGAAAAAAATGTAACCTCAAGTTGGAGGCAGAAATTAATTAATTTATTGGTTGATTGATTGATTTATCTCTGGTTCACAGCAAATTAAACAAATAAACCGACTGATGAATACTGACCACAACGGAACAACTAGTGTGAAAACAGCCTTTTATACCAAACTGACTACAGTGATTGAGCTAATAGGAGCTACTATTGTCACCTGATGTCAAGTCATTATATAACATTAATTCAAAAACATTTACATACATGTACATAAAATCCTCCATGACGCATTTCTGAGCCTCACCTTCATACTGTGCGAACTAGTCACTAAAATGCCTTTGTCCTTATCAATTGTATTATGAACTTTTAAACAACTCACACCCTTTTAATAATAAAAACTGGAACAATGGTAAATAACATCATGAACTCTAGTGACGTATGACTCCATTTTTTTGTTCATTTTTTGTTTGTGTGGTTGCTGACCATTGGTCTTACTTTTCTGCTGTGTCTTTGTAATATTCTGACAATATTTAAAGAATTTCTTACCTTTTTTATATATATATATATCTATGCTCTAAAAGTCCAAATTAACCTTGGGGATTCAAATTTATTTCTGATTTCTGTTGAGAAATTCTCCATGAAGATTTGAGCTTAGAGGACCAAGAAAAAAAAAGTGAAACAGCATCAAAACCTGCTTGTTAATCACATATTTAACTGACTGTTTCATAGTTTTTAATCAGGTTTGCAGCTTACATGTCCCTTTTTTTGATTCTCGATTAAAGCAGACTGAAAATAAAGTTCTCATAGTACTATAAGAACTATACTATTGTATTTATAGTATAGTAACTATTATTATAAGAACAAAAGGAGCGGCCTTGGGTTTAACTAGGGACTATCAAATGCAGTGGATGGATCATCATTATTTCAATAAGTGTTTTGACTTGATAACAATGGTTAAAATGTTCTCTCCTCCCTGTTAAAATGTTAATCTAAGGCATGCATTAATTATCCCTACAGTCCTGTTTTGCTTCTTGTCAGTGTTTTATTTATAAATGAAATGAAGGAACAAAGTTTACATCTCACCTTGTTGTTCATTTATTTAATATCCTATCTGCAGGATTTAGTTCAAAATTCTGGGACTCTTAATTTGTATTTCCAACTCTAGAGGGCTCTGTAGTCAGAAGTGCAGCCCTCTGCAGTGCCTCTATAGCGTGACTGAGCACAACACAGCTGTCAAGATGTGTGGAAAGGCCTCTCTGCTGTCCTCAGCTGCAAAAACAGTTAACAAGAGGCTGCACACAAGCACACACACACACACACGCAGAGAGAGAGAGAGAGAGATCCACACAAACATTCGCCAATCACAGACACACAAAGAGTTGTTTCTATATCATATCTTGGGTCTTTTGTCTGTCAATTAAAAAGTTGTTTTTAATGCAAAACTTTACTAATGTTCTAATAAAATCATATTAGTTTAAATGATTTCCTTGTGTATTCAGAGCTTATTTTAACAGGCGCCCGCAACATAGTCTTAAACATCATCACTGCCATTCCTATCTGCTTTACATATGCATTAGAAACAGCTAATTGAAAAGGGCATGAAACATGATACTAGCTGTAGCTTATTGCATTTGCTTAATAAAACAAAAAGTACTTCAATAGCACAAACCTCCACCAAGGCAGCACATTCTCCAGGCAGTATTTGCTTTTAAGGGAACAGTATTGCATTCATCTTGTTCTTTTCCATTTAACTTTAAGAAGTTTGTACAATAAAAACAAGTGCAACGTGCTGGCTTTTATTATCTGCTTTGTTGAAACCCATTTTTACATGCTTGATATACTTTTGAAATGATTTTTATTTATTTATTTATATGGACATGGTACATGTGTTGCATTCAGTCACTGTTGATTACATTTGTTTAGTAATAAATATGAAGTGGAAAAAGTGTTGCCAATAAAAAAAAAAAAAATCCTTATTTGACCTTCAGATCAATCTATTGACTTTGAAGGAGAGGTCAAAGGTCAACTGTGACACAATATTTTAAATCTTTAAACCTGGCACTCTTTATGTTCAGAATACGCACTGCACTCGTGAGAATCAGAGTTCATACGTTTTCTTTTGTTTTTTTCTTTTTGGTTAATTTTTGACCAATAAATCATCAGGTGGACCTCGAAGTCCTTGTGGAAGCCAAATTTTAATTGACTCTTAACATGACCACACTCTAAACCCCCACAAAGTTTTAGCAGAGTAATTTAAAACTTTTCTCACTCTCATGTTTAAAATCAGAACGATCACACACATCCAAGCAAACAACCACTACCAAAAACATAACGTCCTTGGAAGAGGTAAAAGTAAAAAATCACAGGGAAAAGAAAGAAGATAACAGGAAGTATTGAATGACACAGAAGTTCACAGTATAATATGCAAAACTGGTGGATGTAATACAGGTGAAAATTAAACATTCCAGACTGCAGAAAAATGGATTAGGATTCAGCAATACGGAAAAAAACAGTGAAGCCTCTGTTTGAATACATGAATGCTCTTTACTTTTATTGTATGTAAGGGACTAAATGAAACACTTTACATAATAGCCAAACTTTAACCAGCACACATGTCTTGTTAAAATTCTACCGCATGGCAACAAAAGAAATATTGTTTCCCAACTGCTGTACCATAGAGTGCAATAATGCCCTAATTACTTTCCAGTATAAAGTGAATGTGCTTAAAGTTCAACCAAGGCACTGCCCATTTTAGTTCAATGGTTTGATAAGATAACATTACCCGACATTATGATAAAATGTGATGGGAAGGAAAAGGTAGCAAAAAGAATGACCATATATCAGGTATTACTAAAACAGAAAATATGTGATCTCCTTTGGGCTCTGGGTTACAACAAAAAGGATACATGTTTTGTATATATTTTTTATATTATACATCCGCCCAGAGAAACAAACAACTAGTCACACTCACATTCACATATATGGCTATTTAGAGTCACCGGTTTACCATATGTGCATGTCTTTGGATGGTGGGAGGAAGCTGGGGCATCTGAAGAGAACCCGCATAAAGGGGATCCTCCACACAGAACTCAAACCCTCAACTGTCTTGCTGTTAGAGGATGGTGCTAACCACCACACTGCCATGATATTTAAATATGCTAATTATCATGAATATATTAGTTGATTATTTGACCAAAACCCTGATGTATTATAATATTGTGCACCATGACTACTGCATCGAGTTGAAGTGTGTAAATCCAATATTCATGCATGTAAGCTGTGTTCTGTAAGCATCCGTTATCTGTCTCTCTTGCTGTTAAAAGTTGTTATTGTGTTAACCAGCGAGTCACTAAAAAGATAAACTGAGATTTTTTAGTTAAAGGCAGCTGAGAAGCGAAGGGTCAGTAAAATTAAACTACGAAGATGAGGCCACAAAAGAAAAGCATTTGGACTAGTGGGAGTGGCAGATGAACTGTACACAGAATGAGTCTCTGAGTGGACCTGGCAGATTCCTGCCGGAGAGTTGAGCTTATGAGCCTTGGGCAGAGTGAGACAACACTTTGTTTATGTCCTTAATCCTGCATCGCGTGCCAGACAGCAGTCATCCATGTCAACACCAAACCCAAAGCATAGAATTCCCTTCCATAGAGACATTAGTCATTACTGTTTACTATAGGCACTGCTTGTGTCATTACTTTGTGCCTTAGTCATCAGTTAGCTTATTAAGTAAGCTTTAAAATCCCTAGAAGAATAACACTGAGGAATTTTAGGGCCGTTTGTATATGTGTTCCTCACTGCTTCTCGTCAGATTGCTTAGATTTGGGCCTCACCCCAACTGACAGCCCTCATTCAAGCATTGCTGCTTTTGTTGTTGAAGTGTTTCTCAGTCACCACGCATGTCAGCGCTCAAGTGTAAGACAAGTTTATTTTTCCTGACTGGCATGAAAACTTCAAACTTCTACTGCTGCAATCTGCACCTGAGAGATTTTATTGGACAATAATTTTACTTGTTTATAGTCTATAAAAATAAACCTAGTAACTATGGCACGTCAAATATAGCCTTGCATGCTAAAAGGGTGTGTTTGTTACAGTCAGCCTTTGCCAAAATGTTAATAAGATGTTTTTCATAACTATAGTTAATGTCTTTTAAGTTCAACTTAGCATTGTCCCTTGGTAGCTTGTGTTTAACTTTGTATGTCTTTAAAAACAGTGATAAAACATCATTTGCTGTTCAGACATAGCAGTGATTTAAGTTCTCAAAGAGCAGTTATTACACAGACACTGATGTTGTACAATTACAATCCTCACATTACTGTGCGGGAAAGAAAAAACATCCACCCTGATACTATAAATGCTTTGTATAGTACTCAAAAATACTCTCTCTTTCCAAATACTCATACTCTAACTCTCCCAAATAAACATGCATTACCGATCAAACATTCAGTGATTGCGGCACTGCATGTTTCTTTATTTTTAAAGAAAATTCCAGTTTATTTTAACTTTTGTCGCATTTGCATAGTCTTGTTTTGCAATAATGTTTTACGTTTTGTTTTGTCCTCATGCAGTAGACACAATATAACTTTTAAAAACAGAAATGCATTTATGAAGTTGAAATTCAACGATTATATAACCAAGGATGTTTTGCGGGAAAAAAAATCCAGATTTTACTTTTTAATGATCGCTCTACAAGTGAGAATGATATGGTGATTAACTGCTGTGTCTCATACACACTGGGAAAACTGGTTGCATTGTTTTGTTTTGTTTTTTCAATCAAGCAGATCTACATATTTATTTTCAGACTACAAGGAGCTTATTCCATTCCTTAACGTATGTGTAATCATAGATTATGCAAACAGGAATTCAATACTTTTAGTTAACTGAATTTTTGAAATCCACGATTCTTTGTGAGCCATTAAATGAAATGATAAATAGACTGGCTCTTGCATAGTGCTTTTTCATGCTGCTTAAGCACTCAAATCGCTTGGTTGGTTGATTCTGTTCATCTGGATATAGCATCCAATGCATCCATCAAGACTTTTTTCTGCATCTTATACACTTTCTACCTTTTGTAACATTCACATTCAGGTGAATGCATCGGGAGCAACTTGGGGTTCGGAATCTTGCCCAAAGATGCTTTAGCACAGCGCCAGCGATTTAACCACCAGCCTTCTGGTGACCTGCTCTACCTCCTGAGGAAAAATTGCACAAATCTTTTGGATTTTTGGAAGTGCAATTTTACAAATTATTTTGACAGTATCATAAACATCTGACAAATCTGGATACCAAATAAACCTTTTTTTTTTTTTTTTTGCATTTATTAAACATGACACTGATGGTGCTCTTTCGTGTGTTTTTTTAAAAGCTTGTTTATAAAGTGATCTTATTGGTTTGATGTGTCTCTCGCAGATCTAAGACCTTCAAACATGACTCTGTTACTACCGGTGAATCTAATGGGGCTGTAAAAATGAACCAGTTGGGCAGTTTATTTAAAAAGTACGTGAACACAAAATGTCTGTAAAGTCCTACACAAAGAAAACTCCTTAATGACATAAACACATTGAAACAAATATTCCTCGTTATGGTCCTGGCTGTCACGGTCCTGGGTCGTGTGACCCAGCGTACTGAGTTTTCCTTTTATTTTGATATTAATTATGTTTTTTTCTCTTGGTATTATCTTCTGGGTTTCTTTAGTTACTTGTTTATTAGATTCCTTTATATAGTCATCCCTGTGTTAAGTATTCCCTGTTGGTTCGTGTGTCCCCTTGTTTCCTGTTTTATTTTGAAAGGTCTTGTGTTTCTTAGTACTACGTGTTTAGTCTTACGCTCCCCTTTTTGTCATTATGTTTCATTCTAGTTAGCTGTGCCCTCTTGTGTCTTCATTTCCCATGATCACCCCTATTTAGTCTGTGTGTTTCCATTCGTTCCTCGTCAAGCCGTTTGTTTGCTCACCCCTCTTGTCACCTCAGGTCTTTCATGGTGTGGTGTGGGACATGTTCATGTTTCTGGTCCTCATATATATTTCATAGCTTCTTTCATGTTCCTGCATTGCATCATGTTCACAGTAAGTCATAGTCAGTTATAGTTTTAGGTTTACATTTAGTTTTGCTTAAAGTTTTGTTCTCGCCTGGCTCTCTGTTCACGGCTCATTTTGTTGAAATTATTCTGTCTCCTCGTCTGTGTCTGAACCAGGGTCCCCCACACGCACTTC
>VUQR01010476.1:14862-25065 GCA_015108515.1 Hemichromis elongatus | reverse complement strand
CACTGGTCTTCATAAAATGTAATAAGTCTCAGCCTTATTACATTTTATGCACCTCATGATTGTGCGTCACTGCGAACATATCACCTTAAAAACAAACAAAAGTGTGTTAAAAACAGGAGTAATAAATTGATAACAGCAGTAATAAAGCAGATATAGCTTAGAACTACCCATAATATTGTCTTTCTTAAGTACAAAAAACATTCGGTTAAAAAAAATTATCCATATTCATATATTATTATGGTATCCTCTGACACAGTGTCTTGTCACTATAAACCCATACAAAGATCATATGGTGACAGAGCAGAAATAACAGGCAGACAATATAACCTGTTACCGTATGTGATAACAGCCAAAAACACCCTGTGGTGTATGCCAAAGCAATTGCTGTCCTATGACCGGCATTTATATGATACCCCTGGGACATAAACTGCCTCTGCTAATCAGTAGCTGTGATGCTATCACAGCAATCCTGTCTGTTGTTGCCGCGCATAAAACCTGAAAACAAAACAAAAACAGCTTTGCAAAGAAGCACCAAATACCGTTTAAGAAATTTAGAAAATGCTAAATTAAACTGAAGTATATTTAATGAAGACATGCAAAATTTTAAGGTCACAATATGAAGGCCCTTGAAGTAAGTGCGGGTCTAAATTTGTCACTTTTTAGTTTAGCATAAATTCACTGCAATGTGTCAAAATCTGAGCCAAAATCTTTGTCTTTGTTGGAAATTATATTTACTGACCAAACTGGAAAATAAATATCATGAGCAAGAGCCTGGTTTTAATAGCCAAAGTAAATGATTTGAAGTCTGGAGCAGGGATGTCAAACATAAGGCCCGGGGCCCAGAAATGGGCCAACAAAGATTCCAATCTTGCTCACTAGATGTTTTTGGAAAAATGTAAAGGAGAGCATACATTTGGACTGTTTTTTTCATAAATTTTATAACTCGTCCTACTTAGCAATAGTGAAACCTCCCCTGCAGCCATTCAAACTGAAGTGCTAAAGTAATAGAAAAATAAATAAATGACAAAAAAGTTCTTATTTTTTCACTGTAAACTATAGAAAGTTCTGATGTTTTTACGTTTGTTTGTTTTTGTGTATTCACAACAAAATGAATGAATAGGCAAAATCGGACATAGTCTTGAATTAACCATTAACCATGATGATTAAAGGACAGTCGGGGCAACAGGCTATCAAACATTTTTTTCACAGTGATTTTACACATTTATTTCTAACAATTTAAGCTCAAAGACACATACATACACATTTCATTCATTACTACCATAGCAGTTCTTTATCAAGTATTAAGCCTGCGGTGTACTTGTTGTTGTAGAACTTGCACTTCTTTCTCTTACGTGCAGTCAAACTTCTTTACACTAACAAAAGGGGGATTTTCAACAGTTCAGTTTATGTTAGTTTGACATCACTAATATAGAGAAAGACAAACAAGCACTGAAAAACTTCATAAAGTGCATTTTTTTTTAGATTCACATCAACATGTAACATATGTGACAGGTCTCCTTTTGGCCTACACTTTGACACCGGGCTTATCTTGTAGCTGTGATTCTTCTAGGTAGTATTACCGGTATCTGCCTGTTACTTCTTTTATGTTACCTTAACAATTACAATCTGTATACACCCAGTTTGCATAATCAGGACTTGACATTTCGCTGCTCTTATCATGCTGCTCATGTTGGTCTTTTTCTTCTTCTTTATACAGCATGTCTCAAAACAGTGGTCTTCCTGATTATATCTGAATAGCTTGCTAGCAAATGGAAGCGACTGAAAAATGTTTTTCTACTGTTACCTCATGCGTCATGATGACTGAAACAGCATTCTTGTTTTGTTTTGTTTTTTTCAAATGTACATCATCATCTGATATTGCCAGGGAGTGCTTGCTGATTTTTAAACTGTGATTGAGACACTGGCCAAGTCAGGCTCTGTCTCTCACTCCATTCACACCCCCACCCTAAAGCAAACCACAGAGAGGTGGAGCTAGACCTGTTTGGCCCTGAAGTAAACACTGCCCTTTGCAATTATTAAAGATGAAATCTTTAGACCTGTATAAGTATAAGCTACAAAGTGTAGCTATAGAGAAAGTAATCAGAGTCATGGGCTATAACTCACCAAACATACTTCACACATACATTACATTTTGAATACGTCAAAGGATGATTTAAGGAAAGAGTAGATTTTTCACACTAACTTTACATCTGTGGTTGAAGGAATTTCAGATATTCCAAGTGTTGCTTCTTAGCTATCTTGTAGGTCGATCTCTAGGTTGTGTTACAGATGAGAAGTTTTGCACTGTTGAAAATATTTGACTGCGTTATTTCAATTTACTCACCATGTTTGTCAGATGATCAAAACAGTGTTTATGAAAAAACAAAGGTGTGTCTCACCACAAAAGCAAACAAAATGCCAGTCTCTCTCTCTCTCTTTTTAAACTACTTACAATAGCATTGTGCTATTACCCGTTCTCCAGCTATTTTTTGAACCCTTTTACTTCATCATTTGTTTCTTTGTTGGAAGTGGCTTTTTGATGCTAAATGAGGATCAGATTTCAAAGTTTGTTTTGATCTCCCTACATAACACGGCAGTCTGGGAATGAGAAGAGGTCAATGGACAGGAAATGCTTTCATCGTGTGTGTGCCTCTTTGACTCTAGGCCTCCATTGTGTTTATGGCCTTCACACTTTCTGATGGAGTTCCCAGATCATCATAAGGTACAGGGCACAGTATGAGTGAATATTTATTACAAATTTGAAGTATTATATTAACGCCTTGTTTTTGATAAACACTATAAAACGTGGATTACGTATTTAAAGGTTGAACAGGCACATTTTACTACTTTCCTTTTTTATAAATATATTAACCGATTTAAGATAAAGAACATCATCAATATCAAAAAGACGTGCTGTTTGTCTTCCTCCGTCTGCCCTGTTTGGATGCTCCAAGCCTCAGGGGTCTCTCACTCTTCTTTTGCCCCATAAGTCTGGGCCAAAGGTAAGCAACAGAGTATCAGCCCTCAAAGGACAGGAGTTGCTGTCTGTTAGTGAAACCAAAATAGAAATGACAATTCACCCAAATTCTCCTTTGACCTCATCACAACCCACCTTCCCTCCTCAAACCTAACAAACACTGGGTGTAGCAAAGAAAACATCCTTTCACGAGCTGTTCCACTTCCAGTTTCCTGGGAAAGACGTACACAGTCTTATGCAGAGTGTCTCAGAACTTGAACTTCCTAGTTTAGCAGCAACAGCTGGTGAGTCATTGCATGTGATCCTCACTGGAAATTAACGGCTGACAGTTAGTTTAAACCGCAAATGTTTACGCAGCACTTATTATTTACATAATGTCTTCTGGTTGCCTGATCACATCACAAACTGTATATTTGCTGTAGTAGTTGGTAAGTTTCTGTAGCTGGTGAGCTAATATTTAACACTCTAGTGGGCCACCATGCCTTCCTCCTTTTTCACTGTAATGGGGACCTGTATAAACAAGTTGATGAACTAAAAAAGAAACTAAAACTAATTACTGGGACAATTAACTCATATAGAAAGTGTTTCTAGAGATCATAGACTGCTATACAACCAGATTCCTTCTTTGAACCAAAGAAGTTGTCCTCTGGTGGTCATTAGAAAGAAAGCAATTTCATACTTGGAAGTGTTAAACTTTGTGCAGAGGACTCATCATAATGCATGCTTACATATAAACACATTAAAAACAGCATGTAGTTCTCATTGAACATACATCTGATATATAACATAATGGGCAGTTCACACTTCAGCATTTTGGTTGAATAGATGTTTTGTCATGCTGCCCAGATCTTTGTTTCCTCCCCATCCACTTCCCTAATTAGCCTTAACCTAAAATATATGTTTGTGTTTAGATAGATAACAATGAGCTCTTGTAGTGCTTTTAAGACCATTTTGTAATTTAGATTCAACAGTACACATCTTGCATGTCTCTTGATTTGTCACAGCAATAGTGGCTCTAACAAGATCACCCGAGACTTTTCCATTTACACCAGTTGGATTCAAACTTAGCTGATAGATTCAGATGACTCTAGTTCGAGCCTTGCCCGCATGAATCATGCACAGACTTGGCTGGTTTTCAACCACTCATATTCAGCCATCATAATCAGGAATGTTTATATAGACAACTGATTTGTGTTGCTTTATCTGATGTTACTGATCATTTAGTTGAGAAATGATTCATAAAAAGGGGTGGAGTAGAGCCTCTCACGCACCTTGACTGATGCTCGTTGACGGGTGATGGGATGATTGTGCAATTTTGTCCTTGAAAATTTTATGAAGCCCGTGCTGACCATATGGTTTGACCTTGTCAGCTCAACAGCCAGCCAGCTGACTAACCAATCAAACAAAAAAACAAACAAAAAAACTGAAAAGAACAAACAAACAGATTCACGCAACAAAAAGATGTTGTCCTATTCAATTCAATTCAATTTTATTTATATAGTGCCAGATTACAACAACAGTCGCCTACTAGTTAGAAATTATAATTGCAGTGAAGCCAGCTTTTATATGATCAGTAAGAAACTTGAAAAACTGTGTGTGTGGCATTGATCGCTCTGATCTCCAAACCTGGGAAAACTATGAGAGGCCAAAGATCACGTTTCACCACAGTTTACATTCTCCTCATTGTAGACATACCACACACCAAGACACATACTTTACTTACTTCATGAGTGAAAAGTAAGTAAAAGCAGGTCTGCCTCTTCTTCTTCTTCTTCTTGTTATTGACATTTTAAAGTGACACAGCAGCAAAAACACATTGCAATTTTCACCCAGTTTTAGTTAAAAAGATTTTTTATCCTTTGTCAACATTGGGTCCTGAGTTCATCACGTTTGGGTTTTAAGTTATCAAAGCGCTATTGAGCTGTGACCACACTTTCTGGCTTGCAGTTTTTCTGCAAATTTTGTTTGAATGTAGTAGACACTCTTTAAAAAAGAGAATGAATCGTAAAACTTAACGTAAAACGGCACATATTATTTTTATTAAGATCAAGCTACAGCTTAGCGAGTCTTGAAACTTCTTCTTAAACTTTCGAAATGTTTCTAATGTATTTTTATCTGTCAGATGTTATCACGCAAATCCATAGTTAAAATGGGTGAGACATCTAGACCAGTGGCATTCTTTTAAATGTCATGTACAATGACATCAGGTGCCTGACAATCAAACATGACTTTCAAAAGGTACATGGATGATAAAGAAGCTCCTCCAAGGCGTTTCCACCCTCCCAAAATATACACTTGTTTTGCAAACTAGTAAATCTCTAAAGAGAGAACATAGAGAGAGAGAGAGAGATGTCTCATCCATTTGTCATTTGCCTAAAAACCTGTGGTACAAAAGGTAAAATTAGAACCACATTTCTCCTTCCTGTCGCGCTGATACATACATGTTGCATCACTGTCAGACTTTTTTGGTTGCTGAAAAAAGTAAGGATGGTATTATTGGTTCCACGTCCGTATTATTTTAGCACACGTGACAACCAAGAGATTTGCTGACAATATTGCTACTTGTGTAACTTTTATCATTGTGTGATATTTAAAGGTAAAGTTTACAGTAGATGTCAGTAGATTGCAGTCAGCTGAAATCCGTTTTATTACCCCTCCCGATTAAAGTGTATAATTTTGGCTATGGTAGTCGAGGAAGGAAAAGCAACTCTGATCAGTGTAGGTTGTCAGTCTGCTGTTTACCTCAGCTATCAATATACCACATGTCCATGTCTATTTACTCTGGAGGAGGCTGTTAAACTTGAAAAAAGTCCGATACAAGCAATGAGTCAGTAAAGCTCGCTTCTGTCCAATGACAATGATACTGAGGATATCCTTAGGCGCTAATAGCTAAGAGAAGCGCTGTTTTACCCAGCTGTCTTAAATAATTAGAGGCCAATCTTTAACCTTCATTTTATCTCAAAAATTCTTGAAACAGCAGTTTTAAAACAGCTAACTTATCGTCTGCAGAGGAGTGGTATATTAAAGAGCTTTAATCAGGTTTAGGAGCTCATCACAGTACAGAAACAGCTTACGTGATGGTTACAAATGATCATCTTATGGACATTGGACTCATCTCCCTGCTTATCCTATTAGACCCCAGTGCAGTGGTTGATGCTGTTAACCATAATATTTTATTACAGAGATTAGAGCATGCTGTAGCTATTAAAGGTACTGTGCTGCAGTGGCTTGAATCATATCTATCTAATAGACTCTAATCTGTTCACGTAAATGAGTCAACTTTACACACTAACCATAACCTTTGCATAAGTGCTATTAAAAAAACTACTTTGTTTTCAAATCTTCCTGCATTTTTGGATACTTTTCTTGCTGTTCTATTATTTTTTATCAATTCTGCTATCCCAGACTGTCTGGATTTTCTCTTCTTAAGACTAAAGACTTAAGACTTTCTCCAATCCAGAGAAAATGCCCCCAAATGCCTGCCTTTTCCAAGAATCCTTTAAACTTTTTCAAAGTCTTTTTTCCTATTGGCTGATCATCAAAATACTTTTATTTGTTATCTGTGTATTTCTCTCTCTCTCTATCTGTTGAAATACAGAAAGCATATGAACAAAACAAAAAAATGAAATAAAAATGAAGATTTTTTTGAATGGTTGTTAGCCACAAAATTACATAATGGGTCACTGACATAACAGATCGCTTACTTGACCTACAAACTATGAAACAGCTAACAGTGTGCCCTTATAAAAATCAAATACGCCCTGCTAACCCTAAGTCTAATTTTTTTTTTTTTTTTACAGCAAGACGGGATTGGTTGAAAACACCTACACACCCACAGATTGTTGTTTTATATCCACCAACTTTTAGTGTGATTGTTTCAGTGATGGTTAACAGTCTATTTAACCAGTGACCAGAAATCAAGGTCATAAAATCTTTTAAGACCAGTAGGTAATTGTCCTTCGTACATGGTTGCAAACACATCTGATATTGGGAATGTTTTTTTCAGTGGTCCAGTTATGCTGTATTTTTGGCCTGCGATTGCAGATTTTTTACTACAGTAAGGAGAGCGCGGGCTTGATGCAGCTCTGTGGTGGGTCCAAAGGAGGTGTGTGGACTGCAAAAGAGATGTTAAATCTTCTTCTGTGGATGAGAGGTAAATACATCTCCAGGTTTGTATTTGTATCTAAAATGTAATAAAAGATTCATAACTGCTGTCAGCATGTGAGCAATAACACTGTTTGAGACAGTACGAAGAGTCGGTACATGCAGTGTTGGTGGCGCGCGCCCACACACATGCAGTTCATACACAGTCTCATCAAATATGTTATAAACATTCCCTCTTTCACACAAGTTATGAGCAAACTCACACCAGGCCTGAGGCATTGTGTTGAGCTCACGTCCTGTCAAGAGAACAGATCCAGTACAGGCCTGGAAGAGTGTTGCTTGGATACAAATATCATTACAACTTAACTGTCAGACTGCATTTGGCTCTGCTTATTGTGTCACCATTCATAAGGACTCAGCTACCCTCCACTTAACATTTTCTCTGATTCTTCCCCGAAACACACACATGCATTCTAACATGCTACGAGTACTGCTCATAAAGAAATAGGTGTAAGCACATACACAGAGAAATCCACACACAAACTCACATACACGCACATGCAGACCACCTGGGAGATCTGTTTATGTATCCCGGCAGAGGCTGCACGAGAAACAGATGTCACTTTTATTTCACTTCATCCACAAAAGTTCCAAATAGCCTCATTTATTTACATCCAAAATACAGTTTTATAGGGAACACGGGAAAGTTACAAACATGGGAATGAGGCGAAGCTTTAGGTATAAAGTGTATAATTTTTGCGTCTCTTATGAGACCAGGCAATTCAATTAAAAAAGAAAACCCTGGCAACAAAAGCAACAAATATATAATATGGCAACCAAACACTAAAAATAAACACTGTCATAAAGATCATGATCACCCTAGATTCATATTGCATTAAATCTTCTTGACAGGATGGCATTTGCCCTCTGACTGACTCCTATCTGAGTGGGTGTAAATAAGGTGTGTGCTGGTAGATCTGTGTTGGTTTCGTGCAAAGCTAACATTTTAAAGACACTCACCTAAAGGGAGTTCCTCCTCCTATTGGCACGCAGGGCTCTTTGTTGTCTGTGCTGCCAGCGCTTTTTTCTCTCCTGTCTTCTTTTCTCTCATTTGTACATAACCCAAACAAGTTCTGTTGGCGTAGTAACTCTGATATTATCTAAGCATACTTTATTTGAAGGGGATCCCAACACTGAGATTTTTTTTTCTTCGGTTTCCTTCTTGCATGAATGAGACTGGGTAGGCCTGAAGGCAGCCAAAACAAGTTGAGTGGAGTTGGGGCAGGCGAAGCTCTCCTAACAGCTTTTAGAATATTTTTTATACTAAGTTCACCTGATTTATAGACTGGACCTTTGTTTAGTGCAGATCAGATAAATGGCAGTCAAGATGATAAATGTTATGGAGGCTTTATGAACTCTGAAACGTACGTCCAGCAATGAATAAAGTACAAGTTCTGTGCTAATAAATAGATGTATATTTAAAAAAAACAAAAAAAAACACCTCTCATCTCCTGAAGTTCCTTTACCAAAGGGCCTGGGAGGTTTAGGCTGTTCTTAGGAAATCTATATATGTGTAAATACACAAACATCTATGTCTGCCTTTATGTGTGTATGTACTTACATGTGTAACACTTGAAAAACCAAAACTTCAAATGAAGCATGTTTAAATCATTGATAGAATGCTAACTCCCATTAGGATCCCACATGTAGATTTACAAAAGATGCCTTAAATGTTTAGGCACAGAGCAACAGACCGTGGCCTCACGCAACCGTTGTCCCTGTAGATAAAGGCCCTAGATTTCTGGTCAGTAGTCATACTGGTATTTTCACTTGTTTGTAAAAAGAAAAAGAAAGAAAAAACAAAAAAACAAGCTAACCAGCATGGAAACACATACAGTATTTCTTTGACCTGACATTATTTCTTTGCAGAGATAAGTACTCGGGTAATGATCAGAGACTGTTCTTTGTTTTACCCAAATGATTTTCTTTAGCAAATTACTTTTGGATAATTAGTATATAACATCTTTCATATTTAATGTTTGCTGTGAGCACAAGAAAGGTGCTTAGAGATGGTTTTGCCAAACGCTAAATTAACCCAAAATTAACATGATGTATAAAAGAATCCAAGCATAACTCCAAAGTATGTACAAACGTTAGTGATTCTTGCAAAGATTTTGACACTAATCAAGATGAACGTATGTGAAACTGATGTGAAGGGAAAAAAAGAAGAGGATATTTATCATAATAGCAGTATGAATGTAGCATGTTTTATACAAGTTGCAATAATTGTTTATTGCAATGTAAGTTTGGCACAGCTTCGTGCGAGCTTTCAGATAACTGCAGCCATTGCAGCTGTTACATGCAGCAGAAGCATGCAAACAGAGAGGAAGCAACCAGATGAGCCAGAAAGTTCTAAAATAATGCAGGGAGCAATACTATTATGGTTAATTTGACAAAACATATTTATAAATGTAGGATCAGCTGGTTGCCTTGACATGTTAATTTAATGATTTAATTAAATTTTCTTGCCGCCTCCCTTTGATCTTTGTGGTTGCCGATGGCACAGCTTCCTTGTTGGGTCTTTGTATTTCATGTGATTGAATCTGACTGAATTTACCGGTTGCTATGGCATCATAAGTGCGGGCACAGGAAGAATATGAGCGCTTGTTTACATGTTTAAATGATTTCTTTTTAGCGAAGCCACGTTTCAAAGCCTTAGGCACAAAAGCAGATGGTAACTAAAAACTCCTGACTTTTGAAAGTTGCACTGTAGACAGAGAGAGAGAGGGTAAGATGATGATTCCCTGGATAGAAACAACACAATATATGTTCAGAGACACTGAAAATCCAGCATTATAGTCAGGACCTTTCTGTTTATTACAAATCTGCCTTTGATTTTAATTTACACTTGATTTTTTCAAATTTCCATATGCTGCAATTTTAATACTAATCAGACTGGTAGCTGTTTTGAGTGACAAAAAACATGCAGAAGAAAGCATAAATAAATCTATCTTTTCATATAGATTTACAACATGTCCTCAGTACTAAAGCACAAGGGAGAATAAACTGTAAAACTCTGTTAATCACAAATGATTAACCCAGGCCTTTAATCATATCGTTGC